>JANHGB010052698.1:0-63666 GCA_026283785.1 Coracopsis vasa | reverse complement strand
GCGGCTATCGCCGCTCCCACACCAGCGTCGGTCAGGCGGGCAGCACCAGGCTCACGCACAGGCCGCCGCCATCGCGGAGCGGCGCTTAGGCTCCGTCACCACGGGAGGCGGGACGGGGCGCGCTGCATGACGTCACATCCGGTGAGTCGTGACAGCAACCATGGCCGGTGTGGGAAGGCGCCGCCTGGCGGCGGGAGGATGCAACGGCGGTGCGGGAGCTGGGAAGCGGTCGCCGCGGAAGGGAGGCCCGGGATCGTGCTGCGCGAACCCTCCCTGGGTGGCATCGGGGGCGGGAGCCACCCCACTAAAGCACAGGCCTGTTAGCAAAGGGGCAGGGGACATCAGCCTCGACGCCACCGAGCCCCTGGTACCTGCTTCCCTCTTGCAACAGGAGGAAGCAAGGAGGCAGCCGTTCCAGCCACGTGCTGCGTGAGGGGATCCGTAAGGGATACAGTACACAGTGCGGGGCCAGGATGTGTGATTCCTCCCAGCAACCCCTCCCGAGCACAAGCAGCACAGGGGTCAGTGGAGGGGGGAGCTGCATGGCTGCAGCATGCCCCAGGGACTCCTGCCCGTCACTGGGCCAAGATGGTGAGAACCTTTGCCTGGAGGCTGAGGGAGCATCAGAACTCAGTAAGACTGTAACATAGGATGAAGAAGCAGCTTCTGTCCTACAGAATAACTGTCTCATGATTGACATTTGTGCTTGCCTGTTTTCGTTGTCTATGAGAAAAGCACATGTGACTAGAAGGAAGAGTGGGTTTAACAAGGCAGGGTGGGGGAGGCAGCACGACAGATGTAGCTGCCAGCATGACTCTTGTACATCTGCTTTCGTTAGCAGATTACAGCCCGTTCTCTCCTGCACAGTGAATCTGGGACTCAGCTGGAATTTCAGCCCTTTGAGAGATTTGCTGCCTCTAGCTACGTCTGCCTGGGGATCTTTGACTTCACGCGGTACAGGATACTTACAGCGGAGACTTCCTTCCCAGCTGCCCTTGCAACTTAACCTATGCTGTAATAAACGGGAGGCAGGGGGCTCCGGCACCCCGGTGGTGAGACTGATGGTACTCATCTCAGAGCAGCCCCGCTCGTTTACCTTTGTAGTGATGCTGCCTCTCCTCCCTTGCCCTTAGAGCCCACGTGTCAAACTCATTTCCTCCAGGGAAGATGTGGTATCCAAGCTGATAGCATGGGCGTCATTCAGCAAAAGCTACTGTGAACCAGAGAGGTTTTGTAAAGATGAAGCACATAGACACTTGAATTTCATTTTTCTGTCACTGCTGCTATTAACTCCCTGCTGTCTTAGACCTCAGCTAAGACGCCGCACGCAAAATCTGTGGCACAGATTCAGCTGAATCAGCTTCGTTATCTACAGGGACATGAGGTGACTTTCTGTAGCACGCATGAATCAATTCATAGAAATACTCTTGATGACATAGGCGATCCCTAATTCCCTTCTGGACCCTTGACCAGAGTTTATTTTCATCATTTGCTCTCCAAGTTCTAGTTTTGTTGAATTCCAGCTCATCCCAAAGTGTGGGTCTGGAGCAGTACAGGTGCTGATGGCAACCAGGGAAGTCAAGAGACTGCTCAGACTCCTGGGGGAGTGCAGCTGATTTATTCCTTCAGCTGTGTATCACTCAGAGCCTGCTGCAAGTCCTTGGCTCCTGGATCTTTACTCTTTTGTATGTTAGTCCAGTTAACAACTGCAGCCTACGGTGTATTTTACGAACTGCAGTACAGGGGACAGTTCCAAACTGGTATGCAGGCGGCAACTCTAGCATCTGTTAATGCCTTATTGATTCCTCTTTCTTTATCTCCACGTGATGTCTCGTGGATTCAGCAGATTTAGATCTGTTTATCAGGTTGGTATCATCCTTATCTTTAAAGATAAAGAAACTGAAAGCTTGGTGTTGACCCCACGTGACAGATTTCTATGGAAGCTACGTAACCATCTGTGCTTAAACATAGTAACAAGACGTATCGCTGCAGGAATATTGATGGATAATATTCTCACTTGACAGAGCTGGAAATTCACCATTAAACAGGCAGAAATAAACCCAATGTCCTCTTGCACAATGGAATTTTAGTATATGTGGTTTTGAGCTTGCATGAGTCTTTCTGTTTAAGCCCTAGCACCTTCACAGTTGCTGCACTGTGATTCTCAGTCCTTTGCCTGCTCCTTCTGCCCTTTCTTTGCTTACCTGCCATTTCCTCCTGGGTTGTTAATGGCCTGTAATAGGCACAGTCTCCATTGGCTTTGAGCATATTCATTTCTTTAACATCCTCTGTGATTAAGCATAATCCCTGTGAAGAATGAGAACCTCTTCCACACTTTTTGTCACAAATACTGCCAAGGTGGAAACCAGCTAGACCAAAGTGTGGCCAAGACTCCCTAACTGTGGAGACTGGTGGCTTTTGGCTAGTGACTCAGCCCCTTCTTGTCTTTGCTGTGCCGGTGCCCTGCGTGTCACAGGCACGAAGATCCTCCCAGCGTGAGCTGCTTGTGCTCATTGCCAAGGAAGAACAGAGGAGCCTGTGGTTTTCTTCTAAAAGCACACTATTGATGTCCAATTGATTTGCAGTTGATGTCTGCTTGCAATTGATAGATGAGAATTTACTCATCTGCTTGCTGTTTCCCTGTGTCAGTCCTCTTGGGGAATCTTTCCAGCTGAGTGCTTGAGGTGAGGTTGTGTAACGCATCCCAGCCAGGAGCTTGGGTGTTGCCTTAGCTGCTGAGCAGAGTTGTCCCATCAGGAGTTAGCTCCCTGCTAGCGAGAGAGCCCACACTGCACAGAGCCATGCATCGTGCAGCAACCTGCTGTGCTCTGTGACTGGGGCTGTAAAAATCTCCCACCAAGGTCAGCCAGCTGATGCTGACAAAGAGGCAGTCTGACAACAGGAGTAATCCGGTACAAATGCACATCTCTTCTGACAATACCCATAGGTACTCTGCACTGCACATACCCTCAGGCTGCATCTCCAAAAGCTTCATCATGAGGGCAAAGGTACCAAGTCTGGGAGAGTCATGAGGGAGACTGGATTAGGGCCTCCTGTGTCAATGTTGTATCCAGGATTTTCGATGAAGGTGCTGGATGTGTTCATCAGAGATGATCACTTACCAGTGCTGCTTCTCTGGGAAGATCTGAGAGCAGGGTTTGAGTGCCCAGTGGGCAGAGGACAGCAGGTAACATGTGGCCACCTCCAAGAATGCATGCTTTATTGCCTCTGCTTCATTTTCGACAGTAATGGGTCCTCACCCTAGGGCAAAAGCTAATGAATTAAGTGTTTGTTAATTTGTTATGTGTCTCAAAGGTGTTAGCCATATTACACCTTCCTCCATCTGTGAGTGCATCTAAGGCTCAGCAGCAGATGAATGCTGCTTCCTGAGTTGCTGTCCCAGCTTTCTGCCAGACCTTTGTCCTTGGGTGGCTGTGGCCCCTGCTTGGTGTGTGTTAATAGGATTGTATTTCCTGAGCATGGGGAACCTGCCCAGCTGATCACCTGCCAAAGATCAGCTGGAGCAGGCCATCCCCTTGGTGCCCACCCATCCCTGCGTCAATGGGACACGTGGATGTGCCTTCCAGGGACAGACGGCCATTTGTGCCACCTGCAACCTCTGAAGCACCTCACGCTTCCAGGCGAGCCAGCCGAGTCCCAGCCCTACACCACTGCACCACAGCCAGCTGGAGCCCTTCCACACTCCGGCAGATGAACCGCAACACAGGGCAAGGCAACAGGGAGCTGAAACAGCACAGACCTTACAGCACACTCTGCATTTGCATCACTTCTAAAGCTTCAGAGCAACACAGAACTCGTGTGTCAACTGCGTGTTTCAGTTGGTGCTGAAGCCCCCTTGCATTTGCCATGTGGGCATGTGCCCCGTTCTGTGTTGGTACAGGGAACTTCAGCCCTTCTTCTGGGGGCCCTTTATATGCCCCATGCATGGGGCCAGCAGTCCATGTCTGGACACGTGGATCAAACCACCTGCTTTTGCTGCATCTGCAGTCTTGTGCAGCTTTAGAGGTCACTTTGAGAATGTGGCCCATAATGTTTAGCACTATTAGCACAGTGAATAATGATAGCTGTCCCTAGCCATTTCTTCTCATAAGGGTGTGCGAAAACAGCAGTATTACTTTAACCTGAAGCAACATTTCAAAGGAAGTCCTGGACAGGAAGGATAAACTTACTCACCCACAACGATTTCTTTGGAAACAAGAGTCAGCAAACACGACAGGCCAGGTTTTATAACAAGCTTAACATTCTGGGTGTGGATTTGCAAGTGCTGCCTACAGACATCCTTCCTCTTGCAGGAGGATTAGCACAGGAGATTACAGATGCCCTTTGAAGAGTTTGGCGTATGCTCAGATGGTCACACCATCTCAGGCTTCCCAAGCACATGAAGGGGGGAGAAAGAGAAAGCAAGCACAGGGGAAAAACGGAGATCCCAGTCAATAACTGCCAATAGGGAAAGCACAGTGTGGCTTCAGCTCTCACAGGGACTCATAATTCAAGATCACTGTGTTTGCTGAGCTCATCAGTGATGGTATTTCATCAGCTCAGCATTAAAAGTGCACCCCAGCGGCATCACATTTGGAAGCTCAGCCTCTTGGCTGAGACACAAAACAGACGTGTTGCTTGCTTGTAGTCAGAAATGGTCCTCAGGTGTGTGTGCGTGCCTGAATTACAGCATCAAAATCCATGTCCTGGCCAGTTTCTCTTGACAGTACACATACAAGTCATTACAAGTTTGCAGCTAAAGTACTGCGCTCACCACACACACACTGTGGTCTCCACATCCCTCTCTTCCTCAGTGTAGGCTTCCTTCTATCCTCCGTTACTTCTTTGCAGACATTACCCATTTCCTCCTCAGTCAGATCATGACATGTAAATGCCATTTTACATGTTTTTGCAGCACCCCACCTCTTCAATGAACAGCAGGAGCCGCTCCACTGTGCTGCTACACTTTTATCTCCAAACAAGAAATATTCCCAGCCAAGCAAAAGCCCCATTTTGCTCAGCCCATCGTTACTTTTGCAGTTCTGAACCGCCCTTCTGCACGTCACCCAGCACACACTTTGTCTCTCACAATAAGGCACTGACTGCAGTGAAAAGGAAAAGCACCCACCCTCACCCACTTCACCAGCTGCCTTCCATCCTAGCGCACACAGCACCCTGGCACACAAGTGTGCATGAAGAATAAGGTTATTTTCTTTTAACCATTGTTTATTTCCAGACACTGAGGCAGAGCTCCACGTGTGCTGTTCTTCATGTCTGTCAAACGCACTGTGCAGTGAAGTGTCTCACCTCAGATACACCTCCCACCCACCACAGCAAAAGCAATATAGAAACTCTAATAGGACATATCTTAAGACAACAGCCCTGTTCTCATCGGCAAAAGCTGTTAGCAAAGCAAGAGCATGTCAGTAATCAATCCAGGGTCCCCCTGATACAAACAGAGTTGTAAGCTGTGTGAAAAGAGCTGCTTTAAAACTACAACATTTAAGCTGCAAACTCAAATGTAGGAAAAGCCAGATTTGTAGCTGAGGGCACAAACACCTCTCAGGTCTGCAGCGTGGATGGAGAACAGCAGTGCCTTGGTGGGTGGAAAGCAGATTGCACCCATACATATTGTATGTGGCAGTGCCCCGGCAGAAGGAGCTGAATTAAGATGTCGTGCACGCGGCTGTGAATTACAGAGCTATCTATAAGGCTGCCGGGCACCAGGATTACTCTGGTCTGTTCCTGGCTCCGGCAGCAGAGTCTTGATGGGTACGGCTGTGATTACAAGCAGGATAAGCAACAGCCCACGGCTGGAAGGGTTCCTTCCGAAAGTCTCCGTGGCTGCCTCTGGGGGATTTGGAGCTGTTCTGCAAGCCTGGAAGACTCCCCCTTCTTGCTAAAGTAAGAGGAAGGATATTTACATGTCTCACAGGAATGGAGATGCAGTCAGGGAAGTCAGGATATTTTAACTCGGTCTTGCCTTTCCTAGACTGTAGGGGGCTACATAGGAAACCAGATGACGAATCAAGTAGCAACACTGATTTAAACCAGATGCTTGTGCAAGGTATAGCAGTGTCATCACTGCTCTTAAAGTTCCTCACTCAGTATTGGAAAAAAGCAGCTGCTACTGTGTACCCCTGGAAAACGTGAGGTCCTGCAAACCAGGCTTCGTTTTCTGGTTGCAGACATAAACCTCAGAGCTGAAGATTCAAGATCACATTCCCTGATACCTGCGCTTCCCCCTGGTTCCTCATGGGATTGCTCAGGTGCTATCACCCAGACAGCAGCTGCAGGGCGAGAGGCAAAGAGCTCCTTGGCTACATCCTCTGTTTCCTCACGCTGGGATCTGCAGGGGCAGCAGTGCAGCAAGTTGTAAACGCACAGTTCTTAAATCAAGCCTTAGCTGTGGCTCCCCTTGCTAATGGAAAGCAAGCCTGATTAACAAGCGTCGGTGTGGTTTTCTGCCACACAAGCCTGTGGTGTAGAGCCATGCTTCAGGTTGCACCTGCGGTTTGTCACTGCTCACAGCCTGCTCATGCTGATAAATGAGAAGGTTACCACCAGTTTAACCCAGTAAGTGATACTTAGCATAAGAGCCAAATGCCAATCGATCCCTTCTTAGAAATCCCAGCTGCCCGCCTTAGCTGCAAAGGGCAAGGGGTGGTGGAATTCACCAGGCACCTCAGGAGGCTTTGGCAGAGAAGTGGTTTATGTTATGCACAGAGAGAAGAGCAGAGGGAAGTTTTGGGATGGGAACATCTCTGGGAATGCTTCCCTTGCCACAGCCCAACACCAGGTGGAACTGAAAACTCCTGTGAAGCCCTGCAGCACCAGCTGGTGGCACAGGGTGCACAGAGGTGTTCCCTTTCCTCAAACAAAACGCCCATGGCTTCATCTTGGGACCCCAGCTCTTCTTTGTCCCATCCCTGACTGCTGCAGGCAGCAGGAGATTTATGCCTCACTGCCTGGGAAAAGCATAGCAACATGGATGCAGTGATGTCTCAGTAATGAAACAGCTGCACAACCACTTTCCTCAGCTTCTGGAGGGGTCTGGTCTTTACATCACTGGGGTAGCCATCAAACTCCTCCCAGCACAAACCTGGACCATGTCCTTCACCCTGTTCTTTCCACTGTATTTCAGGTTTTCTTTCCCAGCTGCATAAAGGACCCTGGAAACTTGTCCCTGTCCCATCAGCTCTCCTCTCACTTCCCAGGGGCCCTGCACAGGCTCCAGAAGCAGACAAGGATGGCAGAGGCCATGGCTACAGCAGGTACCTACAGTCCAGCTGTAAGAGGGAGGGCAGGAGAGACACAGAAGCTCTTCCAAGCCCTCCCAGCCAGCCTGAGCCATGCAGTGCCCTACTCCCTGCCAAAATGGAAGTGCTTCCAGTCTGACCACATAGCAGCCTTCCAGTATCTGTAGGGGGCCTACAAGGACACCAGAGAGGGATTCTTCATCAGGCGCTGTAGTGGTAGGACAAGGGGTAATGGGTTTAAACTAAAACAGGGGAAGTTCAGGTTAGATATAAGGAGGAAGTTCTTTACTGTGAGGGTGGTGAGGCACTGGATTGGGTTGCTCAAGGAAGTTATGAATGCTCCATCCCTGGAAGCATTCAGGGTCAGGTTGAACAAAGCCTTGGGCAACATTGTTTAGTGTGAGGTGTCCCTGCCCATGGCAGGGGGTTGGAACTTGATGGTCTTAAGGTCCTTTCCAACTCAAACCATTCTATGATTTAATGACATTTGCATTTTTCTGCTTTTTTTCCTCTCTGTGGCCATGAAAGAGGTACACAAGAAGATTTCAACTGGAGGAGCTTGTGCCAGGCTCAGACTGAAGGCACCATGGGACAGACAGAATGGCTGTACTTGGACAAATCCCACACCAGTAACATGCTGTAAGCAATTCTGCAAATACCTCATTTCTTGCAGCCAGTGAGTGGACCTTTTGTGCTTTAAAAGTCTAACATTTCAACTTAAGATCACTCCTGTGCTTGTTGATGGTTAGGCCTATTGCAACATTATTTCAAACAACACAGAGGATATTGGAACTTGTCACCTTCTACCTGATATTTTGTTTTCCTCCTCAGTCTGAAATGTGAATTGTTTAAAGCCCAGAGGATTCCACAGGGCTCTTTTCGTTATGACAAAATGACAATAGAAGAAAGGCAAGGTTCCTTCAGCTTGGCATTGCTTTCTGTTTCTGAAGTATTGCTTCTAAAGATCTTCCCCACAGTAGCAATTCCCTAGGCCAACATTTTCTAGCTCTTGCTCAGAGTCTGAGATCATAAAAAAAGTCTCAGAAACAAACCAGGCCCCCAGGTTCATGTGTCTGGAGAGGTTTTTCGAGAGGAATTTTCTAATATCTTTTTGTTTTCCTTGTACTTCTCCAGCCTCGCTCATGACCTGTATGAGAAGGGAGCCAGAGCTTCTTAAATTAAAGAGAAAATCTCCAAGGAAATAAGTTTGGTTTTGATATATAATATTATTTATGTATATATTTTAAAGGTGAATACTGTGTACATATACATATGTATGAATGTGTATGCATATAGGCATAAAAGATCAGCAGTATGAGCAGAGTCTCAATATTTTCAGCTGTTCTGTCTGGCTGAATAAATACCAGAGGTCACCTGGTAGGATGGCAGCAAAAGCTTGTAATCATTGCTGCCTTCTGCAGGTTTTACAGGCTTACCTGCAGAAGCCTTCCAGCTTTGGAGAAAATCACACACATCCCCCTCTGTTCCACAAAGCCTTGTAAATTCAACAATGTTCTTCATCATGGGATGTTTTCAATGTAATTAGGGAGGGGGGGAGCAACTGCAGTTTGATTTTCTCCAAACAACCCTAATTTAAAATGGACTAAAGGGCCTGTGTGACACCAATCAAGCAAAGAAAAAAAAAGTGAGGTGGATAACAGATGGTCCCACATTTACAAGAAGCTCTGAAATGAGCTCAACCAGGCTAAGCTATTAGAGGCTTCCAAACAAATAGGCCAAAATAGCTGCTGCTAAATACTGTAGTCACTGTCAAATATCCAAGTCTGCCTGTAAATTAGGCAATAATCTACTGAAAGCAAGACTAAAAAGTACAATCTCCTTATTCTGTGTACTGACCATGAGTGCCTTTATGGAAAGCATGCATTGCTGTTCACTTAAACACCAATAGTGCTTGTCCTGTCAGCCCAGTATAGGCATGAAACCAAGAAATGCTTGGTTTATCCTTCTTCTTAGGAGATAGAAAAATCTGGTTAATTTACTTGCATTCCTGTATTCACACCTCATCTAAAGATTAAGGCTCTTGTCCAGCAAAGTAACAAATGCACGCTTAGTTTCAAACAGACCTTGCTTTGTAGTTTCAGTGACTTCAAATCAATGGGAAGAGACACATGCTGACAGCACGTGCTGGAACACGTCTGGGCACACCCTGCCAAATTCTGGGTGTTCCGACATCCTTGGGGGAGCCTTGGGATGCATGGGCAGCAACAGGATTCTACGACTGGCTGTGCCAAAGGATGAATTTTGGGATTTTGAACGAAGTTTGTAGTCACTATTTTTCCCTTCTACTGCAAATGCATGATGGTTAGTGCAACGTGCCAAATCTCGAATTCTCTTCTTGTTGCATTTTTTACTAACTTCCTAAGGATATGAGGTTACTGTGATCATACTCACCACACTCAGTACATCACTGTTTCAGCTCCTTCCCCCGAATATACCAGTGGCAGGATTTGAATTTAAAGTTGACAAATTGGAGAAACAGACTGAAAAAGAAATGAGGATGAAATTCTGTCAAGACAAGTGCAAAGCACAACCTTTGGCAGGAACAGTCAATATCATGAGTACAAACTGGGACCATATATCTAGGAAGTGTTGGAGAAGAGGGTCTGGGAATTACAGTGCACCATAAACTGAACACAAGCCTGTGGCAGACTGCTGTGCAATAGGTGAGCACTACACAGGACTGTATGAACAGAATACTAGTGAGCAAGAACTATAAGTAATCCTGCAAGTACTTCTTATATTTTGTTGAACACTTTTAAGGCCCCTGCTGGAGGTATATGCTTAGATTGGATGCTGTCCCTAAAAAATGAAAGGGATCTGGAATAAAGTCATGTCAGAGAAGCTGTGGAAACTCTGGTGCCAGAAATTTGTAGGTACAGATTAGCTAAATACTAAACTGACAATGTTTACTCCCTTGCTCAGGCAGATGTCATCCTGGAGCTTGTGTCACTTCTGTGGTGACCAACAATAATACACATGTTAATGGGACAGCGAGGCTTCATGTGCATGGAAGCCCTTGCTTTGATCCGGTGGTCAGAGCACAGTATCTTTGTATCTGTGTTTGAACTTCAGAAGATACCATTATCCAGGTAACTAACATCATTGTGCTTGTGTTAAGGGGGTCAGGGAACCCTTAAGTGTGAGAGAAAAATCCTGAGATGGGAAAAAGCAGGGTCACCAAAAATCTTTCCTCTCTTATAGAAACTTGGGAGCAGCATCAGGGAAGAATCTGATGGAAAAAGAAAGCAATACTTTAAGTCACCTGGGCATGCTTTTTTCCCCATGGAAAGCCTTAAGACAGTAAAAGCATGCTGTGGCAAGTCCCTGTCAATTCTCCTTTCTCCATTTCACAGTTTGTGATTTGTAGGCAATAAGGAGGATCACAGTGTTGCTCCTCTGTGCAGGCGCTGGTGGCAGGGGTCTCTCTTGTGTTCCCGTGTGACAGGTTTCATCGCTCCTCTGAACAGCACTGTACAGGTAAAATGCGAAGGTGCAACAACACTGATTAGCTAAGGAGATTATGCCCGTGCTTTCCCAAATGGAGAAGGGTCAATGAGAGATCATGGGCATTCCTGCCTGACCACACATTGCTAAAAAAGGACTTCCACAAAACCAGGAAAACAGTTTCTTAACAACATGCCACCCGAGTCCGTCACAGACACGCTTGGCTTTACCCTTCTAATCTTGGTAGCAGGAAGGAAAATCTGATTGCAATTAATCTTACTTGACAAATGGAGAGTGGAGCCAGAGAGACAGCAGGGCATGCTGAAGGCAGCGACGCAGCTGGGCAGCAGAGCCAGGGTAAGAATTCAGTCTGACCTGACTGGGACTCCCCTGGGGGGCATTGCTTCAGCTGCAGGTACACCACCCCTTGCAGCTGTGATTAAATCCATCATAAATAGCCTTAAGAAACAAAGCAGGCTCTTTCATTTCTTGCTGAACTGCATAATTACCAACAGAGTCAAATATTCTTACCACTTCTGCAAATGAGTCAGATTATGGATTCCATACTGTGTTACAGTGCTGCCAACGTTTACCCCATCCCATGCTGCTGCACACAGAGCAGCACTCTGGCTATCTCACACTGAAAAGGAGATATTTTGGTAGCAAAAATGAGACTTGGCAAGGAGTATTGCTGTTGTGCGCATCAGGCTAGAGTGGGGGTAAGGGGAAAAGCAGATAGAAGGGAAATTATAATACTGCACAGTATGAGTAGTACTCCGAGATCTCATCTTCTATATATGCAGTAGTTAAATAACTTCTAAGTGCTAGTATGAGAGAAGAAATATTCTTTCATATATGTATGCATAGAGTGAATGAAAAACAACATATGACCATGTAGTGCAAAGTAAATTGAAGTAAACACAGATTTTTTTCAGAGGAAGCAGTGGTTGGTTTTATACCTACACTTTTATTGAAAACACTATGGAGGGACTGACTATTTAACTGTTCATCATGCCGACTTCAACTCTTCATTTATTTTCTTTTCAATGCACATAGTTTTAAGCTGCTCTATGTATTGCTTTATATGTTTTTCACTGGTCATGGTGGGAAGGTAAACTTGACCTAGAAGAATTGACTATCTTACCTATAAGTGGCACAAAGGCTAATTCAGAGCTTTTTGCTCTTTCTAAGCTGTGATAGCCAACATGATTTTTTTTTTCCCTAAATTGCTGTTTTGATGGTTTAGCTATTTCAAAATATGTTCAACTATTTTGCTACCTTGTTTTGAAGCTCGTTATTTCCCAGCTGGAAATACAGCAGACTGCGGGCTGAGGTAGCTGGCAGATGGACAGAGAAGCAGAACTGCCATCCCTCAACAAGCAACACCCACACTTGCTGAGGGATTGGTTTCCTCAAAGCACAGCCCCAGTGTAGGTTAGCTGGCAGCAGTTCAGTTTTGAAGAAATCTCATGATACCCAGTGTTAAAGGAAAGAGGGTCAAGCGCTCTAAGATGTAGCAATACATCTCACCCACCTTTGGAGCAGCAAAAAACCCTACAATACATGATAGATTATCAAAAAGTCCTATCACAAATGAAGGCATTTGCCCTCCTCACACTTCATTTTCTTATGTTTTAAGCTATGCACATTCAGAAGAAATGGAAAAACCCACACAGTTAACTTTCATTTTGGCATGATAGCTGCATCAAATGCTTGACACAATGGAGATAGATACAAGTTACTCCAGTAAAGTCTGGGGGAGGGAGGGAAAGGGAGATGTCTGAAATAGTGTCTGGACTAAGAAAAGTAGTAGTCAGAGTGGACTTCTGAGTAACTAAACATGAAGATTCCCAAGAGCTATTTTAATTGGTGCTGTCTACAACAACAGCAACAAATAGGGCTTATTCTGATCTTCCTCTTCAGAAACTGTTTGACTACACAACTGGGAAAGGAAGTTTTCTGTGCATATGTGCTCTGTATTCCAAAACACACAAGAAAGCACTTGCAGTGCATGTGGGACTTGACTGTGCAGTTTTCACACAGGCAGCCAAACGAAGGAGCAGACTGAAGGACCACAGGGCTGGGTCATGAACACTGCTGCTGAACACGTGCTTTGGGTTTGGCTGCCATTCAGAGCCCTGAAGGGTACCATCCCCTTGCCCCCTCCAAGCGAGCCCTCATTCAGCAGGTGTCAAACTGTGATGACAGTCCAGAGAATGGCAATTGCACATCTGAAAATGGACAAATAAAACACTGGACCACATACGGCAAAATCCCCCTTCCACTACCACTGACCAGTCGGCATAAAAGGATGCAGAGTGCTATGGCTTCACCAACATTAGCCACTATGAACAAACAGAATTCACGGCTTCTCCAAGGCATTTATCCTGCAGTAAAGTTGGTACTACCAAATTATAGTAATTATTTATTAATGACTGTTTTTAGGCTACTAGTCAGATCAGTGCTTTAGGGGCATCTGTCTGTCCAGTCAGAAGGCAGGAGCTACAGGCACTTCAGGCGAGTTGTTCATTCCTCTATGTCGCAGAGCAGTTGCTGGCTGTAAATAACCATTCCCATATTAAAGGAAAGGCAAAATATATCCTGGAGACCTTTTGGGATTTACAGAGGCTCATCACAACAGGATTCACTTGGCAGTCACAGTGGGTTATTGGAGCTGCCCTACACTGCCTCAACTTTACAAGAAAATAAAGCATATTAGATGAATTTAATAAATGAGCGCTGGGTCCTCGCAGGCAATTTTCAGTTCTGCTCTAGGAAGGCCATAGTCCTGTAGCTGACTGCATTGGCATTTCATGCAGATTAAGAAATGCAGCCATATACTGTAAATTACAGGACTAGAGTCTCAGACTTTAAATCCTTCAGGACAGGAGTCCCCTTCTAGCAGGAATTATATACAATGAGTAATAAAAGCCCTATGTATGGCATAATAATGGCCTACTATGTCTATTCATTATTATTGATGATAATATTATAGTTTATTAACGATTTGCTTTGTGCCAGAATTTCCCAGAAAGCATCTGGATTGTTGAAGGCACAAAAAAGTTTTCCTTTGCTATCCTAATCTATGGCACAGCTATAGAACACTAAAACCCTGTAAAAAAGAGGCAGAACATGGGTGTTCTTCATCACCTTACTAAAAGGCACTTTCTTAGAGGGAGGTTAATTATTTAGAAAGCAATTTAATTACCTCATTCACCCACTTCACTTGGTCTTCTACAGCTGGCTGCTCCCGGTTGCTGTGTCTGCTCCCAGACTGCCAGCTCCATGCAGCCTTGGTGTTCCCAACTGCTAGAGCTGTGACTGTCACTAAACCCAGGCACTGGCCCTGCCACTGTCCTGCAAAGCTGCTACATGGTCCCCAGCACGGCACCCAGCCGTATAGCTCCCCAGGCACTGCATGGGTGTGAGTGGGGACTGTCCTGGCTGCATTTAGGCATGCGTTTCAGCTTTCTCTCCTCCCCCAGGCACAGCAGAGGGAAGGCTTGCATCAGCACTACATCCCCTTGAACAACCATTTAAGCAAGCTCCTCTCAGCAGGATTGGAGGAATGGCAACAGGTATGGCTGCACTTGTCTCGCCTGAATCATCAGCCCTTGCTGTAATGTCACACAAGGTGGCTCTATGGTCCTTAACAAGAATGGATGGAAATTTTCCCTTTTAGCACTGGCTGATGCAGTCTTGCAGTATTAAAAGAGAGGAGAATAATACACAGCCAGTTTGGGATTGCGTTTGTCCTGTTTGCATGTAGCAGGAACCTACTTTCAGCCTGAGCCTGGGCTGCCCTTGGAGCAATGCCGGGATACTACATCATACAGCTGACAGTCAACAAAATGGACAGATGAAGTAAGAGGGCAGTGATAACCCCAAGCATGTTTTTGGGGCATGGACCCTCTTCATAGAGGTGTAGCTCTACATCTCACCTGCTCACCTCCCTCCCATCTGATCCTTTCAGCAACTGCTCTTAATTTTAAATGGTAAAAAGGAAATAATCAGTTTTAGTGGGTTTTTTTAACCTTCCCAGACTCTCTCATAAATATTCCTTCAGCAGTCTGAGCAAATTCCTGTATTGTCTTGTGACTTTGCTTTATGATTCTTCTACATTTTAGAGCAACTGTGTATTTGTGGAAGAGCACTGGTGGCTCTGTGAGCATTTGTGTTCAAATCCAACACAGAGTAAAATGATGGATTAGCCAAAGGACTGCCTTTCAAAGAGAAACCTGTGGTTTGAAACAGATAAGTATTGAGACCTGCCCCCCAGGAGCTGTTAATACCCAGGCTGGACATAAACACATTTTCTGATCCAATGCACTGTATTCTTCTCCTAAGCATGTTGTAAAAATTATAGAAAAGGGAAAAAAAAGGCTTTAAACAGCCATTATAGACTGTTAAGCACACTTTAGGAAGACAGTATTATGCCTAAAAGACAACCAGAGTCCTATGAAAGAATCAAGGGAAAAATAAACAGCATCAGAAAGAAAACTCACTGCTGTGGAAATTAGTCATTAGCAATAT
Source organism: Coracopsis vasa (assembly GCA_026283785.1). Classification (NCBI taxonomy): domain Eukaryota; kingdom Metazoa; phylum Chordata; class Aves; order Psittaciformes; family Psittacidae; genus Coracopsis; species Coracopsis vasa. Next base: position 48,409 of record JANHGB010052698.1, on the reverse strand, counting down.
GGCATTACTGCAGCAGTTCAGCCAAACTGTGCAATTTGACTGTCAGTCTGCTGATTGTGACCGTTTTCAGGATGCGGCTGGTTGTAATAACTCACAATTTCTTTTCTGAACACTGTAGGTTGAATCCTGACCACTCTTAATATTTGTTACCAGCAAAAAAAGAAATCATACTTTAATAGTAAAAATAAACTGCTACTCACGAGGTTTCTTCAAGATGGACCTATACATTATTTAGTTACATTTTCAATAGTATCTTAAATTAAGGCTATATGTTGTTTTTAACTAAAAGCATGTTAACTGCATATGATCAGAACATTTGTTCAAGCTTGGTAAAAAAAAAGTGGGCTTGATTAATAAGTACTTGCTGAAATACTCAATCAGAAACTTCAGGTCAAAGGTTCAAATACATCAAAGACCAGCAGAAACAGAGATTCACTGATTAGCTTATTAGCAGCATTCAAACCTTATCTGCTTCTGCACTACAAACTTGGCTTTGGTAGATTGAAGAATTTCTTGGCTCCTAATCCAGATGTCATTTTCTCAAGGAGCTTTCAGGAAAGGAGGGCTTGCAGCTAGTGGAAAGGTCTCATCTGTATTTTTAAACAGAACACAAATGTATTGTGTGACCTGGGGGAACTCATTAAGCTGTTGGTTACTTCACTTCCCTCAAAGAAACCGAATACTTCTTTTATTTACTGTGGGGATTATTTCAGCAATACCTGTGAACAAAAGAAATCTTTAATGGAAGATAAGACCCAAGTACTATTTCTTTCCTCTTCAGAAAGTTTGCAGAGCACGACTGTATAAAGTTAAATTTAAAACAGATCATAAGATTCTATAATTTTGCTTCTGGGTGAAGTATATTTTCCTGACTTGACTCTCTTTACTGATGTTGAGCCCATGTGTGAGCCCCAAATTAAGGTAAACTCACTGTACCATTGACAATATGGCCACATCAATTTTTAGGAAGAGCGTGTGCACAGCCAGCATGCTAAGTTAGTCACGCATAATGTAAACCTCCTTTCCAGCTGCTCAATTAAAGTTACATGTATAACACCATGAGATGGAGTCCATCACTTTTCTAACCAAGGCCAAGCCACTAGGGCTGACAAGTGCCTGCACATTTGATGCAATGTGGCCATCTATAGCGCATTACATGGGAGGCTACACCTCTGTGTTAGTCTCTCAGCTTGTGCCGTAGTCAAAGGGGGCTTTTTAATGCTCTAAGGACTGTTTTTCAGACACACTCTTCTCTGCACAACTAATAAGCTCAGACAGCTCCATCTGTAATGAGCATATTCTCATTAGAGTATTGTCTCAAGGTACCACTCTGCAAATTTACTTTTCTGGTGCAGCCAAAAATTTGAAGTGAAATCAAAACGTGAAATAACACAATAATGTTTAGTGCATTTCTAGTCTTGCCACCAGAAAGCCCTGTGCAGTAACAGGACGAATCACTGAAGAGTTGAGGTTGGAATGGATCTCTGGAGATCACCTGGTCCAATCACCAGTCAAGACAGGGTCATCTAGAGCAGGCTGCTCAGGACCATGTCCAGGCAGCTTCTGAATATCTCGAGGAATGCCACAACCTCTCTGGGTCACCTGTACCAGCACTCAGTCACCCTCACAGTAAAAAGAGTGTTCCTTGATGTTCAAAGGGAACCTCTTGTGTTTCAGTCTGCTCCCTCCCAGCTTCTTGTGCCCTTCCTTACTGGCAGAGCATGAGAGACTGAAAAGTCCTTGATCAGGGTAAGTGCTACTGAGCAAGAACTGAAACAGTGGTGTGTTATCAGCATTGTTCTCAGACTAAAGCCAAAACACAGCACTGCACCAGCTGCAAGGAAGAAAATCAACTATGTCCCAGCTGAAGTCAGGACACCAGTATGCCTAGGTCTCTCTTGTACTGAGGAGCCCAGAACCAGACAGTGTACCAGGTGTGGGCTCACCACTGCTGAGGAGAGAGGGAGGATCACCTCCCTTGATCTACTGGTGATGCTTTGCTTAATGCAGCCCAGGATACCACTTGCCTTTTTTACAGCACAGGCACATTAATGGTTAATGATCAATCTGGTGTTCCCCAGGACCTTGTCTGCAAAGCCGTTTTCCAACCAGGTGGCCCCCCAGCCTGAACTGGTGCGTGGGATTATTCCTCCACAACAGGGTGCAGGACTTGCCCTATTGAACTTCAGAGTTCCTGTCATCCCATTTCTCCAGCCTGTCAAGTTCCCTCTGGATGGCAGCATGACCCTCTGCCTGGCCATTCAGCCAGTTTTCCAATCCACCTCACTGTCTGGTCATCCAGCCCATGCTTCATCAGCTTCTGTATGACAATCTTTCAGGAGACAGCATTGAAAGCTTCACTGAAGTCTAGTCCACCATCTACCCTCATCTGCCAGGCCAATCCTTTCATCATAGAAGTTTATTGTCAAGTTGGTCCCACGGTTATAGAATCCAAAATGTTGTTACCAGCACCAGCTCTGTAGCAAATTATTGACCTGTACTATCAGTGCCTTCCTATTCCTCATACCCTTTTCCCGGCTTGAGAAGGATATTAAACACCACCTGGGCCCCCATGCCTTTGACTACAGCCTCTAGAGCTTTGTAGTCACTGTTGATACCATCCAGGTTTCCCTGGAAGCATCATTTGCGTCCACAAAAAGTAACAGCAGGGGATAGTAGTGAGAGGGTTGGAGGACCTGCAGCAGTCCTCCACAGCATCCCCAGTCCTGGCCCCTGGCAGGCAGCACACCTTTCTAGATGACAAGTCAGTTGAACAGAGGGATGCCCCTGTCCCATGCAGCAGGGAGCCACCTGTTTATATGGACTCACCATTTTTCCTGGGTGACCTTACGTGATTTAGAGTCAGGTGTACCAGATCCTTTGTTTAAGGCATACCTGGCATTTCATCAGCTTGGAGGGTGGTGAACATACTTTTCAGTTGTGAGTCCTTAGGTGGGGCAGGAGCCCATCTCTTGATGCCAGAAGTGACCAGCTTCCATCCTTCCCATTCTCCAGGGGTTCACTTACCTTAATATTAGGGGTGCACACTGCCTGTTTCTCTGCTGCAGTTAAGGTCTGGGGTTTAAGCCACTGTGTCTAAGAGAAGATCCCATCTATCGTCTTCTTCATCCTCTCTGATGCTGCACAGCCTGCTCACTTCCTCCTGTAACTCCTCCACTTCTCAGCACAGCTCCTCCACGATGGCACACATCCTGCAGGACAGCAGGCATTGGAGAGAAGCCCCAGGTCTTCCCTGCAGCCCATGGCTTGGAGGGCTGCATCTGCCATCCAGACCCAGTGTGCATCACAGCCTCTGCCCTAGCAGGGACAGCTGCTCTGACAGCTGCTGGGCAGACTGCCCTGTGGCATGCCACCACCATAACTGAGGCTGTGACAGCAGCACAGATACAACCGAGACCCCCTTCCTCATGCTCTGCTGCATAGACTGCTACCTCTGAGAGCTGTGCTCTCTGCCATAGCTCTTACACAGCCCTCTCCTGAGTATCAGCTAAAGGGTGCTTCACCCTTCTTAATCAGAGACAGCTGCAACAAAGGCTCCAGGCACCCTGGGTCAAGGGCAGCTCATCGTGCTCATTAGAAGCTCCTCGAGCTTCCTCGGGCCAGTGCCCTCTTGGCTCCCCTGTCCTCATCCCCACCTGGCAGCAACAGGCATCCTCCAGTTGCTCAGAGGGTTCCCAGGTGTGCCAAATGATCCTGGACCTTGTCCCCAAAAGGCCCAGAAGCTCCCAAAGCAGAATGCAGAGGCTGCTGACTGAACAGCTGCCTCTGTTGCTTGCAGCCAAGAATATCTTGCTAAAACCTTCAATGCTTGTTCCTATAGACCTTTGTGTGTTCTCTGTGTGTATTAACTCAAGTATGCATTTAATTTGTGTAACTGCCTTCAAATATATTATGTATATGTAGGTAAGTGTATTTGTGTACATGTCTAATATATATACATATAAATTTCAGGCCCCTTTCATATTGAGATGTAGGCAGTCTACATCACTGCTTGGTCTCCCTGGTATGTTTAACTGCCCATCATCAAGGCTGTGGATAAACAGTTCTGGAGAGCTTGCTTGAACACCCATTTTGTTTGGGACCCAAAAGACTGCTGAATATGCAAGAGGTGAAACTCTAGGGAGTTTAAACATAGTAGCACAAGAATAGCTGCACTGCATCAGACCAATGGTCCATCTGAAAGTGTCCTATAGCAGATGCCTGTAGGAGAGCATAGGGGCAGGGCAAGCAGGTATGGGTACTTCCCCAGGTTCCAGAGGCCTGTGCAGCAGAGAAGGTCTCCTTAACTGTCTTTATAACTCCCCTGCCCAACCGTAGGTTCAGGCTGGGATGAGAGGATTTACTCATAAATTCAGCTTCTTTGACCACATGAATCATTCTGAGTTTACTGGCATCCATTAAAGCCAAGTGAGCTAAATGTTTTCTCTTTTAGAGCTCTCCTCAGGGTATTTAATTAAAACCAGACTCCTCACCAAAAGAATTCTATCAGATTAGCTCTCATGAAAGCATTACTGTGAAAGAAAGTAATTGCTTGGGAAAGACTTATCCCATAGCATGTTCTTGTATTATAAAAGCCATTTCTCTTCACATTCCAGGTATTCTAACAGGAAACAAAGGACCATAGCTGTGTGTATGGTATTTGTCTTTTTTCCTCTGTATAGTGTTTTAAAGATGATTTGACAAAAATGTTTGTTTTGCTTCTTCATTAGAGCAGAAATTAAGTTGCAGTTAAGAAAAAAAGAAAGAAATTAAGGGTGATGGATTACTGCTCATCTGAGGTCTTCTGCAAATTCCCTGGTGTCGGAATAGTATCCCACCTCCAGCCCTTCCTCAGAAGACTCTGCAGCTGAGACAAAGGAGATTCTAAGAGGGCATGAAGGACATGAGTATGCTGAGGTCCTTCTCAACTGCTCAAGGTGTGACACTCACCCTGTAGCAAAGAAGCACAAATGCCAAAGGATTCAGGGAAAGAAGGAGTGAATGGGGCCATGAGTCACTTATTTAATCTCTCTTTTGGCTGGAACAGTTTCTCTCCATCTGCACACACCTGGACTATGGTTAATTAATACTCCTGCAGCATGTTTGAACTGTGCATGCTCTAGAATTGATTACGGTATTTACCTAATTACCTAACTGGGGAGAAGGACCACATTACACCAGCAGTCCAGAGACTGTGTTACTTTTATGTGGGGCACAATTCAAGGCAGATTGTCCTCTGTTCCTGCCAAGTGCTATAAACCAGGATTCGCCTCCTTACTCTGTAGGTTCTGCTATGACAGATGAGCAGTTCAAGTGAGGGGATGACTTGCTTTTCCTCCAAACTAGTCAAACTGCCATAGAGTTGTTCGACAGTGTATTTAAAATAGAAAATTGGGCAACTTGGTTTAGACAAGGAGGGAAGAGTGTTTTAAAGGAGCAGCAATGAGCACTGTGCTTACCTCTCCACTGGTCCAGCCTGTCTGCCTCAGAATCTAAATGCAAGCCCACTCCCTTTCTTTGCATTGGTGTCAGCCTGGTAAAAGTCATGTTTTGCTAACTTCTTCTTTGATAACTTTATTTTGATGAAATAACCCCCCCCAACCCTGTTACTCATTTCCCTGAAAATATTAGAAAGGGTGCATCTTTTATAAATCAAACAGCTCCTATATGAAGGCTTGTCTCACCACCTTGATTTCAAAAGAAATGTCAGGATTGCCTTCCCATCTCCCCTGACCCATCCCCATAGCTTTTACTGTCTCTTCCACCTTCTTTGCCTATGGAAGCTGAGTCCCAGGTTGTGGTCCCTGGAATAATGAGTTATTTGGTCACCTCTTTTACTGCCTTATTCTCCAACTAAAACTGATGCAGTTTTTCTTAATGGCAAAAGGAATCAGTAACTCAATTAAACAGGGGAGCATTTTAACCTCCTGGGGAACATGCCATTCAGAGACCATATTTTGCCCAAGAAATAATTAACCTCTATGGACCATGGAAAGCACAGATCCTATGTACTGAAGCCTTTCTTAGATGTCAGATACTTACTTTTTTACATCCCTTGGCCCTTGGTGCACTTTATTATTCTGAGTCCTCTAATGATGCTATGCTGAGACCAGTGGAATATCAGTACTAGCACAGCCTTGCCCTAGCACAGCCTACGTAGTGAAGAAACAAGACATGAAGAACTTAGGAGTACGATGTGCCAAAAACCAACACACATTGTATAACAGCACCAGCATATCCCTCCAGTTAGGCAGAGACTGACCTTTTCAGAAGAAAGAGGGCAATATATATTCACTGGGAAAAAAACAATTAAGGTGGGATATTTAAAAGCACAGCACTACCCTAAAACACTGCTCACAATCAGAGATGTGGCTGAACTGCCTTGGTGGTAGGAAGGCAGGTATCCTGGGTGTAGGTTCACAACACTGTTGTAACACTTTGTGCCCCCAAGTCCTAATGCAAGTCTGATTCACAAGCAATTTAGAAGTTTTGTTAAAACCTCAGTCACTCTGTGGGAGCACTTTTTCCTCTATTCCTTTCCCCAAAGCACTGACTACTGACACCAAAAGCACTCAATCTGCCTGGATGCTGTGATAAAGACATACGGCTGCTACAGTAAGCACACTCCCCTTGTTCCCTAGAGTGCAGTACGATAGCTAGTGGTGTTACCAGACCTTCCTCCTGTATAGATCAGTAGCTGTGGGTTCAGTTAGGTTATAGTAATCTTGGCTTAATCCATCACTATCACTTGAATAACAGCACAGTTATTATCAAATACTCAGTGTTGTCTTTGTTCTCCTGGAAAGAGGCTTTTAATTTCTTAGCTGGTCCCTTGGCTGATATAATTCTGTAAGAGCCTGGAATAATATGTTCTTCACTAAGTTTGCCGTATAATAACATCAACAACATTGCATCAAATCTATGTCCAGTTTCCCTCATTTACCCCCCCCAAAACAGTGCCTTTGGGTAAACTGTGTCTTTCATCATTCGGCATTTGACAGCAGTAATTTTATCCACCACGCTGAGAAGGAAACATTTTGTTTACCCTGTATAGAACAAATATCCCAGAGAATTATTCCTAGATTAAGCATTAGGAAAGATGGTAATGAAAGACCTTATTTCACTGGACAACTAATTACACTTGCTGGGGATGGCAGCTTAAAGAGTAATGTAAACAAACACAGTGATTCCCCTCAGGACACGCCATGTGCAGTTCTGTAATGAACAAAGTCAGCTGAGAGCCCTTTGGCTGAAATGTCATTAGTGACATTAAGAAAATGCCAGTGCTTGCTGATATATGCAAAGTCCAGGGACTCATCAGAACTGAGAAAATGTTGCCTGTAAATTTTAAGTCCACCAAAAAAGCAGTTTCAGATAGGTTTTGCAAGTACTTTTGTCACTCCCACACTTCAGCCTACAGTAAACAAAAAACCCCTCCTGATTTCTTTCTTCAGCCACTGAACTAAGAATATAACTATTTACTCTGGGACAACAGACTTCACACGGCAAGGCTGATAGAAGACTAAAAGAAATGAGCTTTTTAAAATGTTTACATTCCTTGTGCCTCTACAGGCAGTATCTAGTTATACTGATCTTCCTTGTTCACTCACAGGTCACATGCATGCTGTTTTAGCACCTTTTCACCCTGCCCTTACACGAATCCTGAATAGTTCACACCAACAGTAGTCTCCAAATAATTTGTATGAGAAATAAGTAATCATCCCTCTTTTGTGCCACCGAGGCCTGCAGCACCAGCAGAGCTGCCGTACTCAGGCTAATGGCTAAAAAGGTAGGTAGGATTTTTATTCCTTAATTTTGAGTGGCCACAGGGCAGTACCTGTATCTGGGCGTAGGTGTAGGATCCACCTAATGCTGCCAGTGGAGAGCAGAGTCACACTTAGTCTCCACTGACCGTACCTGGAGCCCACACAGCTGTCTCAGATGTAGATATAAGTACCTTGTGCCCTGGTGGATGCAGCAAAGCATCCACCTTCCTCCAAGCTGCTGTGTCAGAAGGGTACAGGTGTGCTGTGGGCCCTGTGTTGCATCTGACTGCATGTCATTTTATGTAAGCTTCATGCAACATGAATGTAGGGAGCCTACTGCCATTTAGATCACTGACCTGCTCCTATAACAGTGTAAAATCTTTTAATGCTGACACAGCTCATGCTGTTTGCTTCCCTAAAGTTAAATAAAAAGTATCCCATCTGCTTCTGCTCTGTTGGTCTTACCAGCCATATTTAGGCACAAAGCAATCTGGGGAGATTCTTCACACCTATTGTTGGGGCTGATTTGTGAGTGCTGTGTAGCAGCAGCAGAAATGCTGCAGATATCCAACCCTCACTAAAAACCATGCGTATTTGCAATCAGAGAAAATTGAACCTCAAAGTGAATTCCTAAGTCCCAGTCCCAATTTAGCAGGTTTAACTAGCTGATGCACAGCACTGTGCTGCTTCAGTGCTGGACTAATCCATCTCTGCACCTCCCAGTTCTGTCAGAGTTCTGTCAGAGGTGTGGGCAAGCCACAGGATGAGTGAGACTGCAAGCTCATGTGTTTGCAAGGCTTTGCCACGGCAGGGTTATCAACTCTGTTAAGGGTGATAAACTGGTCAAAGCTTTCTGTCTCTGTTTGAAATACCTATGGCTCCTGAACCAGCACTTATTTTTAATTGATATTCATTGTATTTCTTTGTGGTTTAATGTCATGGCTTACTCCTTTCTGCTCCACATCCAGATCATTCAGTTCTTCCCAGATTTCTTTACTTGACTCTAAATTGACCACTGGGTATCTGACCATGCTGCTACCATAGTAGCACATCACACCAGGGACTTGCTGAAAGATCTCTAAAACCCCATCTGACTTTACACTTTCTAAAAACCCCAAATCAAATGAAACACAGTGCATGGCTTAGCCCCATACTGGAGCAGTTGGATCATGCATCCAAACCCAAAACTTCAAAACACTTCACTGAACTGAAACTCACGGCACCAGAATGTTTTGCTCCGTTAGGCACTAGAGCTGCCTCCTTTTCTGACACAGGCATCCACTTGCCATACTGGCTGATACTGGAAGATCGTCTTTTAAGTAGAGACGAGAGAACAGTTGGCTGCTTGGATAGACACCAAAGGCAAATTGTTTTATTCTCATCTATAAACCAGACCTAAATTGGAGATTGTCAAACAGCTTTAAGGCCAATCCGTTCTTCTAGGAATCTCAAGCCAGCACCAAGGTCCAGCACCAACAACAGGGTGCAATGGAGTAGCAACAGAGTAAACAAATTCCGTCTACAGGAGCCTTTCCAAAGGGCACCGTTTCTCCAAACAACTTCATAGTATCTAAATATTACCAAGGCACACAAAATAGCAACTCATACACAAGTTAAAATCATTTGGAAGACGAGTACCACCAGCCCATATTTGTCTCTACAGTGTTTGGCTTCATCTTGTCTATTCCTGAATAATTTTTCTTCACGTCACAAAATATGGGATAACTGAACATCCTTGCAAAAACTGTGGCTATTTCACTAGCTGCTACAGCTTTTCCTTATTTTCAGAAAAATTCCTTTTCTATTTTCAGGTTCTACAACTTTAAGTGGAGGAACAGTTCTTTTCTTTTTCTATTTTCTTTCAATGTCATTTACCCATGATTTTGTCAGGAATAAAGCATAGTTAAATGATTTTCTTTTGTCTGTGGTTAATATAAGCAGAATTAACAATTAATCATAAGTAGAATTAATTGAGATGAGAGTTTTCCAAACCTAACCTACCTTTCAATTTCTTTCAGCTATGTTTCGTTAAAAGTACTCTATGTCATTGGTATCAGTTATATCAGGTTTACATGCCAAGGAGAGAAGCCAGCTTCAAATGTCAATTTTCTACCATAACAAAACCATAACATTTCTGCAACTACAATACTGAGGATCTATGTTATTATTAATCAGAAATGAATTTATTTATGTTATTCCTGAGTAAGTAAATGCATTATGCCCTAACAAAACTCTTGGATGCGCCTCTTGGTGCATGATTTGCTCACCTTGTTTCAACTTATGATGAATACCCCTCTACATCTTTCATATTCAAATAAGAGACTGTTCTGGAGACACAGACAGGAATTACACATTGCTTAATTCTGCTCTAATAATATTGGAATAATTTAGGGGAGTAGTCATCTTGACAAAAACTATGCAAATCTGATCCAGTCATGGTGAGAGGAGCTCCTTTCCAGAGATGTCAAAGTCATCAGAAGGTGTGTAATTAGCAGCATTGGTAATTATTGGGGTATTTTTTGTTGCTTACAGTTTTATAAATATCTTCATAAGAGCTCTCCTTAGCCTGTTAACAAAAGTTTAAAGCAATAAGATTGTATGAATGCAAAATGAGTGTTCATTCTATTGTTTTCTCTGGTTTTATCACCTGAACCACATTTCCTCCTAATCTGGTGATTTTCTAGGCTTGTTAACTGCTATGGTAAATTTTCTCTTTTAATTATTTTCTCTTTGCATGGCACAAAGACATCACTGAAAAGCTCAATACAGAGGAGGTTTGCAAGCTATTCTAAGAAGAAAAACCCTGAAGATGATGCAAAATCCAGCAAAGACTGTGAAAAACCTCCCTCCCCATATCCTTGGAATGATTCCCAGATGAGGTGCTGCACTTTTGTGCCAGACTTTCTCCCCCAAAAGAAAGCAACAGTGACGTGGGTCCACCTTTTATTCCTTGCACAAAGCACTGGAGAAGAGAGGTATACCTCAGCTTCTCACTTAAACAGCCCAGACTATGAGCCCAGCACATTTATTCAGGAGCATACATGAGGGCTTATATGCCAGCTCTGTTCTTGGAGACTCTCACTGTAGGAAAATGAGAAAATAAACTACTTAACTGTGCAAGTAATTTCAGCTGGAGCCTGTTATCCGTCTGCTAATACAGTGCAGCCTGAAAGCTTTGCCAATGACAGATTAAGGTCAAACAAATGATCATTCCTACGAGATACACTCCTCTTCCTAAATGTATTTTTCTTTCATTATGTTGTGAAATGACGATCAAAGAGCCTGTAATAATATTACATTAGTATAAATTTCTTGTCATGAAGCTACAACAAGTTTCTGGGATAACACTGGTCCAGACAGTATGTTTAAGACAGCGTCTCTGGTCTCAAGAGCTTACAAGCCAAAAAGGAAAACCACAGGACAATCTGCAGAAAGGAAGTGCTGTTGTTTCATTTTAAAGGAACAGAACTAAAGCAGAGGGATGTGTGAATGGGGCATATGAGGTTTGTGGTCACTGAAATAACAGTGGCAACTTTAAAGCTTGCACTCAGTGACACGGTGAGGCTGAAACTCCACCATGATATGCCTAAGAATGTTTTCCCTGACCCTCAATTTGTTTTTGTAGAAACACCTTTTCTGACAGGTTTTTAAAGATCAGCTTGAGACAGCTTTGAAAATCCCAACCTGCACAGTAGTGCACACACACATAAACCACATGCATCGAAAGACAAGGTCTTTGTATGAAAAGTGTTAAGCAAACCGAGTTACAGAGACTGCTACTTCTGCAGTCCAAAACCTAAGACGTCAGAGACAGAGAGGTAATAAGCAGCGTTTAATTTTATGACTGGAAGGTTACACAAAGGTAATTCGGGCATGTTTCAGATTCAGACACAGGTCTTAAGTACTAAACAGTTAAGCTTCATTTGCTCAGGCACATCGCTCAAGTGTTTTAAATCTTTGCACAAGCTGTCTTGTCTCTCACCACTGCTCTAACCACGAGAAAATGCTCTTTCCTCAAAGCCAGCAGCAGAACTGAGGATGATAACACTGACCTCTTTTCTGTGCAGAGCACTCTAATACCTAGTGATGAGAAATACTGCCTGGAAGCTGGGTACCGTTACATAAACCAAGCATCCTCATGCCAGTAATCCACAGATGTCTCACAGATTCTTGTGTAACAGACTGGCAGGCGTGGTGTGTACGTTGCCTCTTCTCAAAGAAGCTGCTTTGCACAGAGGATAAGAGCCCACTTAGCCTGTCCCACGGTAGCTCAGCTCTGACAGTGCCCCACCTGTGCCACTCACAGCAGTAGGAAGAACAATAGCGTGTCACAGCCTAATTAGGGACTGCAGTGCCATGCCAGACACATGAGGAATCACAATTAACAGTGTTTTGAGCTACACTTTTGAAGGGGAAAAGGGGCTGATAAAAATGAGTTTGATGGAAGTAAAGGCAGTCTGTCAGAAATTCAATTTTTTTAAGGTTGTTCAGAAGCTACTTTAGTTCCCTTCTCTCCTTAACTTTCATATTTCCTGGTAAAAAAGGAGAAAAAAAAGGAATAATAGGAGAAAAGAAGTCTGGCTTTTTAAAAGAATGATTCACTGTGAAACAAATTTTGTCACACACTAGAAAAGCTTTTTCAAAAGAGATGAAGCATGAAGAGACGGGGGTTATGAGTGTCCACTAATCTACACACTGCTGTAGGTGTTTAAGACCTGGATTTCGTCAGTGCAAATAAGGCAAACAAATGTATTGAGATACCTAACACGCATGCCTAATTACCTCACCATTCCCATAAGTATTTTGCAGAATGCTCTCTCTCTACAACATAGGTATGCTTTAGTTGCAGTAGTGAATGGTGAATGTGTTTGGAAAAAAACGATGAAGGACTTTAGGCAAAAGGAATCAAGACCCTCTGAAAACCAGGAGCACACAGCTGGTGATCACCAGTCAGCTGGGTTCAAAGGGCTGATAGGCAACACTGCTGGGAAAAAGAATTCATCATAATATTTACTTGAGAATAACCTTTATTTGAGCAACCTGATCTAGTGAGAGGTGTCCCTGCCCATGGCAGGGAGGTTGGAACTAGATGGTCTTCAAGGTTCCTTCCAATCCAAACCAGTCTGTGATTCTGTGACTCTATAATTTACGGAAAGTCAATTTTCAAAGAGGACACCTGAGGTTCTTTAACATGCCAGAGCAGCACCCTTGTCCTTTCTTTGCTTCCATTCTTGAAAGTAGCAAACCAAATTAGGGTAAAAAAAATCCCACCAAAGTCATAAAAGCCACCTTCCTAAAACGTAAGGAATTTTGAGTGAGCATTTAAAACCTGATGAAATTGTAAGGAACAGAACAGGGTTCGTTATAATGGAAAAGTGTTAAGCTGTCTTAATTCCATCAGGACCCAAGAGGCTGAATCTCCATTATAGAAGGTTCATGATAATGAACTGCAGAAACTTTCCTCTTAAGGTCCAGCTAATGAAACCTGTTCCCCACTAACGAAAAGCTGGTCATATGAAATAGTTGATTATGTCCTTGGGCCACATATGAAAAGCTTGCAATACAGAAACTGAAATTCAGGGCAGATGTGTGAAAGTAGCCGAGGACTTCGTGAGTTATAGATGCTGGACTGCATATTATTTCTGAAAGATTATTCTGCTTATCTAACAGAATAATGGCACAGTACAGTGTGGCAGTGCCTGCTGTGCTACTAACCCATAAATGTATGTTCCTCACCAGAACCATTACCAAGTGTACTTCCTAACCACTGATTCCTAACTGCTAAATTTCAAATTACATAGAATTTTTACTAATTAATAACTAACTTGCAAAGCCATTGAGATACTATCATACTGTAGCCATCAGCAAGCATTGTGACAGTGCAATCTGTATCCCAGATTGCAGCAGAATTAGCTCAGATAGGCCATGAGTTTGGGGGTTACTCCCAGTTTGTGCATTGTATCACAGTGGGTTCACAGATTTCAAGGACTGCCACACTCAAGCTTTCAAAGATCCTGTACTCAGCAACATAAATCACCACATTATCTTCAAAACCATTGGGTATTTAATATAGCAGCCTTCTAGTTTAGAAATGTGATTTCCATATAAGCAGGTGATTTCAGGATCTCTGACTTTCAGCAAAAAATGGAAGTATCATGAGACTCCATTGCAAACCAAGATAGGGACCATCCCTCACTTCCCAACTGGACCAGAGGAGCACCACCAGAGAAATGTGCCCCTGCTCCACATTTCTAATTAGCTCAAACGTTGTAAATTAGAAAGCTTGTACCTATTGATTTAATGAATGATTAAAACTCATTTTCTCTCAAACCCTTGCTGACAGGCCAGGCATACCCTGCTGAATAGCCCTTGCCTGGTGTGGTTTCGAGCAGCAGTGCTGGGCTGGGGAGGTCTCCTTACTCAGCCCATCCCACCCAGTCTTCCTCCACCCCTGGAGGAAGCAAACCCACCCACTGCACGAAGCCAGGTGATTCACTGATGGGGGTTTGCACCATCTGTGCCGATTTGCACAGCGCTGGTGCCGGCGCACTTGGTGCACACAGCCCAGAATGACTCACTCCAAAACGTCTAAATGGGGAAATGATGTGTGAATTGGGCTTGGCTCTCACAGCCCTCAGCACTGCGTTTCTTGCAACTCTGAAGTGGTTTAAAGTGTTATTAATGCATTTGTCTTAGCTGCTAAGGGAGTTACTAGGCGGTGGTAAACACAACTGGGATGAAGAGCATGGAGGATGCCACTGGAAGGAACCCTGAACAGCTATAGCTGTCGCTCTGGGAGAGAAGGAGGACATAACCTGCTCATGGGAAAGCCAGGTGGCATTTTTCTCCACCATGGTGCACAATGTATTTTGCCTCCTTGCAATCCTCCTCACCCAGGTGCAGAGGAACTGTGCTGGCCTCTCTCTAGTTTGTGAAATCACCTGGAAAGCTCACTCACTCTGCTCACTTTATGAGTGCCAGGAGCCTTCTGACCATACTATTCAAATATTTAGGAATGCCTTGTGTGGTGTAGAACCAGTGACACCTGCTGAAAGCATGCAGATGATCCAAGATATATCCATGATTTGAGACTCTGCCCATTTTACGCCATTGAGTCTTGCTACAGAAGGTGTCCCAATGGCATCAGCAAACGAGTATCTGCACAGAAAGGCAGTGGTGCTTCACACACATAAAAACTATTGAATCTCACCAAGATTGCTGTAGCAAGTCCTCATTTAAAATACAATATTTGTTAGCTATTTAAAGGGCATTTCATTATTTTTCACAACTATCATTTTAAAATTCCATTTTTCACCTTTTTTTAACAGAAAAACAGGGAATGCTTTTGGTTCTCACATAAGGAAGGTTTATAGTAGCACAGATCCAGAGTTACTTTTAATAAGGGTAAGCAAAAGGCAAATTTGTAGAACTAAATATTAGATGTCTATTTTTTTTCACATTATTGGAAAAGGTATATCTAATTTAGCTAAGAACAAAAGAGAGGTGCAGCAGAAGGGGTTTTAAATCAAAGGCCACATTGCTATTTTTGACTGGCAAAAACTTCTCTCTTGTGATTTAACTGTAGAGCATGCCATACAGCATAGCACAATGCAAAATCTAGGAGCGGTGCTTACAGCCTTGTTTTAGCTAGAATGGGTTTCTCTCTCAGTAGCATTATTTGGAGATACTTACATTTACAACAAAAATTATCAATAATCTTTCTTTTTTAAATATGTTTTATCCTATTATTCCTGAAACAACGTTTTCAGCAGAGTTTGCAATCAAACACAGCTCAATATACAAGTCCCTGCTGGTAAATCTCATTGCTGGTGATAAGTAAGATGCCATTTTTATAAACCAATCAACAAAAAAAATTCAATCAGCTTGCTAGCAAGTTCTCAATTCTCTCTTACTATTCTGTAAATAAAATCCCTCCTGGAAATTTATAGGAAACATCAAGGTTTATTTTTCCTGTTTGCATTCGGAAATGGCATTATTTTCAGATCAGTTAGTTCACACTGAGCCCTTGGACCAATTATGCTTCATTATGTTGTTTGTAATGCTAATATACTAACTGGTGTAATAAAACTTTTACAAGTGATACAACAAATTGTGTTCACAAGTGAGGCAGAGCATGTACCTTTCCTGGACTGCCAAAATACTGTCTCTAGGCTTCCAACGGGAGAGTTATCATCTGTCTCAGCAGCAGCCCCCAGCTTGTGTTCCTCCTTATCGACTGGCCACGTGTGGGACATAACATGATCAGGATGCTCAATGCCTCCAGGCAGGACATACCACATCCAGGCAACAAGAAGAAAGAAGATACCTCACTTGACTCTCACATCTCTGCCAGGGAAAGAGAAATATATAGCACAAGGAAGAGTCATATCTTGTGAACGCAGGGCTAAGATAAAGGAAGCACCTGTCTTCTTCCACCACTGCTTATTAACTTAGGCAGCATAACTCTTTTCTGTGTCATGTCTGCTGAAAATGGAAGAACCTCTGCTTTGGCCACATGCTTTAGTGTGAGGGAGAGGACTAAAAGGGCCGATCAGTCCAAAACATTAAATTTTTACAGTTAAACCCTCCAACTCTTAAGAGTCCTACAAAATCCATGTACTCATGCAATGCATTTGGGGTGCCATCTGCCCAGCACTTCATCAGCAAAGTATCTGTAAGTGAAGAGAACACACCAGTCATATGGCTCCTGGTCTGCATCACTGCTCAACACCATACTCTGGACTCCCTTTCAAACAGGACTGTGTGGAAGTGGAAAAGAATCAAGTGCAAACCTTCTTCTAGAGAACTGTGTTGTCTGGTCCTGTCCCTTCCCTACTAGTGTCTGCTAAGAAAGTAAGACGCTCTTTCTTCCCTCTTTTCTCTTCATCATGAAAGTGTGCATTTTCATCTTTTCCACAGTCAGCCACAGAGCAGGTGATACATTTTCTTTCACTTAATGTGCAAGTTCTTTCATTAATGAGATACAGACTGTGGTGAAGGGAACTAAAACACTCTAAATGCAACTTTAAGAGCAACCAAAGAATATTTAAGGAGAATTTCCTCCTAAGATCTTGGTACTACAGAAGTGCAAATAAATAGAGGGCGGTAATGTAAACACAGATATCTACTGCTGAACATAATACAAAACTCCAAAACCTAAAGAGATTAAGGATATCTGTGACCTAACATTGCCCCAGTTATAAAGCAAGAAAGTTTAACTTGGTTACAACACTTCTGGTGTATAAATGAGTGTTCGGATTCCCAGGGTTCCCAAGAATGTGCAGTCCTTTTAATTTTTTAGGTTTTAGAAGTTTGCAATTCATGTCACTAATTTAGCTGTTGAAATCCAACCATAGATTTTAAATTGGAAGATGTTGACCTTGACCTCTTTATTTCAGTTTCACCAACTGAAAAGCAGAGATAACAATATTTACCTCAGTGTCTTCTGATTATGAATAGCTACTACTGAAGCAGTTTGACCATGGAAACATCATCCCTCGATGCTGCCTTCTTATAGAGCAAGTTAATAACTTTCTTTTTGCTGGGTATGCAAGAAGCAGTCAAAAGGAAATCGCACTAGACTCATAGGATGTTTCCAAAGAAAATACCACCACACAGAAGCATGTATTTCCTTTACTGAATCAGCAAAAGGCTTTATTTGGAGTTGTAAGGAAAATACAGGCAAGAAGAACAGTGCAGGAAGGAGATAATGCATTCTCCATTTGGTATTACTTCTTAAATAACTCTCTACAGAGAGGGCAGAAAGATCCTCCATACATGCACTTTATGGCATAATATGCTTTGAGCAGTGATAGCTCTTCATTTTAATACACTACATCCATACAGAGGAATATGGATAGTGACAGAACTGAAACTAAACTGCACAGAATTTACCACCAAAGTTTAGTAGGTGTTTACTACTGACTTACCCCTCTAACTTCTGTAGCAAATCATTTTTAGGAAATATACTTTCCTAAGTGGAAGTATTCTGATAAAATGAGATATTTAAAATTGGTTAAATAATGATCCCATGGGACGTAGTGTTTCAGAAGAGGTATATTCTACAGATAATCTGCTTGCACCTGAGTGTCTCCTGGGATAAGCCCCATGATGTTGGTGATTTGTGAAAACTGTTACAAAACCAAGAAACAAGGGAACCATTGGGTAAGATGAGCATTGATTTATTGTAACCTGGAAAAATAGCAATTTAGATGATTTCACTGAAACGTTAAATAAATAATGTAATTGAAGAGCATCTTATATCTGCAAAGATAAAAATTAGTGTGATCCTATTAGGGACAAGGAGACCTAATAGATAATGTGCACAATATGAAAATAATAATAGTCCCATAGTTATTCTATGAGTTTCTAAAGTGTTTTCAAACCACACTCACCTTTATCAGGGCACTAATTCTCTACATCACTTAAATACATGCACAGATCCTTTCCAGAATATTTAAGCATATTTGTCTTTCAATGCAAGCCTCTAGTTAATCTTTCTTATGATTGCATAACCTGGTGAAAAGCCAGTTAACACCAGAAGGACCAGCTATCTCAGGAAGAGGTGGGAGAGGAAAACCAAGAAATCCTCTGAGTGTGATTCATTGCACAAACAAGGAATCACATTTCTAAATATAGGGTGCTATTATTTTGATACTGTACAAAGAAACAAATGCAAAGTCTGATATCCCGTACTGAAGCAACCAAGTGGTCTTATATCCATGTGGCCTTGCTGGGTACCACTTTGTTTCTCAGTGGCCTGGTTTATATATATATTTTAAGAATGTAGAAGAAACAGTTGGAGAAAAATCCAATATACTGAATATAATAACTGTGTTCATCATAGAGTGCCATTTATATTTGCTGGCCAGCATTCATCATGTTCTCAAAAGATAAACAGTTCCAGGATGACCATTTATAGCATCTCCTTCATGGAGAATCTGTATCTGTATGTATTCATCTGAATACATACACCATATGTATTCAGATGGATTTCTATAACAGTCTCAGTGAGGAGCCATACCCTATTCCCCATCTGCCTGGCTATATAGTTTGGACAAGCCATTTAAACCATGAGTCATTCAAAGCATTTGAGTAGTGCCAAAATAAGACATCTGTATGTTTGACATTACATCATACAATACTCAGCTGCACATGAATAATCTCAAATTCAATTTCAGCACCTATAAAACAAACATGATATTCACCTTTACAACATGAGCTGAGTTACTTTGCTGAAATATGTCACTTGATGCACTTTATATTCTAAAGTACTCTGAATTCTTACAGGAGGAAGGATAATAAAATGAGGTGGTATAGATGAATAAATTATGGCAGAAAAACTTCTAGATTTTCTTTTACTTTCTTTACTTAGTGAAATCATTTCTGTTTCTGGTTTTGTATCAGTGTTTCTCCAATACTGGATTGCATTAGATAGTACTGTCCAAACCCTAGTTTGAATTAGATGAAACTGAAATAGAAAGAGGATTAAAACCATAATATTTCAGAAATAGAAACTGGGTCACATATTAAAGCTTTCCCTGGGGTTTGCCAGAAAAGTTAGAATTAGGTTGAATTCAGCACTGACTTCTTTACAGTTTACTGATGCAGGGCAATAGTGAGGATAGACGAACATGTATCTGTACTATTTCCATGGCTTGAAGTCAAATACCATCTGAACCTCTACGAAACTGTAATGTCCTTAGCTCCCAAACATCCCAGGAATAGAGAGACACAGCATTATTGTCATTCAGGAGCAAAACCAGAGGGATGGAAAGGCTTGAAGCTCCCACAGTTGTGCAGGAAATCTGTAGCAGCGGACACAACTGATTTTAAGCTTCAGAAGTGCAACAGCAGATGTGCTACACATCTTCTGCATATGGAATAGTGTTAGTGGGCTTATTCAAGCCAGTGTCAAACCAAACTATTTTTGATTGTATTAATTTGACAATAAAGGAAGAGGAGAAATTTTAGGAAAATTTGAAGCAAACGCACAGTTTATTCCCTGTATGTGGAAAGAAATTCCTTTCAGGATTTTAGATAACAGAGTGACACGTTTTCACACATGTATGTATAGGGGGTCCTCTGCTGCACTAGAGTTCAAAAATAAAATAACAGTTTACTAATAAAGTCTCATGCACACTAATCCAGTGAAAAAATCCCTGATGATCCGATAATTCTAATTGAGAAATTGAATATATATGAGATGTCTTTTCCCCCATTATTATACGTGTATTAATTTCTAGTATTTTGTAATTTTGGTAAAAGGTATCGACATACAGGAAAAGAAAATTAAACTTATGATTTGCAAAACATTTTGCTCTCCAACACTCAACCTTTGTTAGCCTTCATCCGGTGTCAGATTTTTATACTTACATGAGTTCATTGTATTAACCTTACAGTGGTTAACCTCACAGTGATTAACCTCACATTGGGCTGGTATTACAGATACTTTAAACAACATTTAATCTGAATGAGCAACAGCTGAAAAATACCAGCAACAGAGAAAACACTAACATGTAGCTAATATTCCTTATTCTCTGTCTCCGCTCTCATTATTCAGATCAAGCATTTGGTTTCTAGGAAACATATTGCAACTTCCACCCATAGCTCCTCAGCAGATGTTATTTCTCAGATCAAGCAGGATTTCACATCAAATCTTGGCCAGAGCTTAGGAAAACTGAGGCTCCAACTCTGCTCTTTCCAAAAGACTTTATAAACAGGGTGGTCTTAGCAAGTTCTGCTGAATCTGTTCATTTGTAAACACGGTGACCCGCCCCAAATCAGGTAATTATGAAAGCCAACACTTGCTGGCTGTCTTTGGCTCTTTCTAACTGACAGGAATTTTTTCCTCAGTGATCTCTTCAGCTTAAATCTTAACCTTTACCTTGAATGCCTTCTTCTTACATACCTTGCCAACAGCAAAACACAAATGCAGTACATTACCTGATGTCTTTTGACTAGGTTAATTGCATTTACATGTCTCACAACAGCTAGTCTGTTTACCATCCTGCTACAGCCCCAGCGAAGCATCCAAATCAGAAGTACATTGTTTGGCATAATAAATACAGGTTTGGATTTATTAGTCTGCCAGCACTGCCAAGAACTCAGCAACTCCAGAAACCAGTTTGCTTACATCCATGCCTAAATATTGTATTGACATTAACTTCAAGCAGCCAGTTTTTGAAGCTGCAACCAGCCTTGTTTGACGAGCAACACAAGGCTTTGAAGGTTGAGAGTGCGTATTTCTATCAGTCTTCCTCCAGAGGTCCAAAAAATGCTGTCTTGCTGTAAAAAGCAATACCCCATCCCTTTTATCACCTTGTTTCCCCATGTTTCCTCCACAGCTTGCCCACTGGGGCCCTTGGAATGGACCAGGTTAGCACCGAGGTGGTGCCCGGTTAGGTCATGCCACCAAACCCATTCCCTACATGGACCTTTTGGAAGTTTTCAGCTCCTCTCCCATCTGTGAAGATGGCCAGATTGTTTGAGGGAGGTTTCTTTTTGCTCTGAATACTTCATTTGGTGTCTCTGGTGGAAGTACTGTGAGAGAGACATCTGGTGTCCACAGAAACTTCTATGGCTCTCAAAAGAAAAGCTTTTACAAGCTGTTCAGCAGAGGAAGAAGGGAAGGAAGGGAAACTGCTCTTAAGTTTAACAGTGCTGTGTTGCCACAACTGGTGGTACTGCCAGCTAGTGATGCACTGCTCCATCCTTTCACATGCTCCAAGCACAGACTTACAAAGCAATGATTGAGGAGCCAACTGGCTGCAAAAAAAGTGATCTGATGTGCAACTGAGAATTTATAAAACCCTTGAATCATTGAAACCGCTTTTTCTTTGATCAGATTTCGTTTTTAAGAACCCTGGCAATAACATTCAGTGTGTTGTGAATTTTTTCCTTTGGTGAAGTTATTGAATGTGAGAAGGACACATAACACTCACTGAATCTTCATACTAATTTTACAGTCACACATTAATCTCATTGACTCTCAATCTCTATCTCAGAACTGTTTATAATTGGAATGGCTTACAAACCTGAATGAGGCAAATTGAGGGCACCCAATGCTGTAGTCATTCCAAAAATGGATTTCTTCAAGGGAAGCTTTGCACAGGGACAGGTAAGATCAGCTCTGAATATTTTAATTTCCCACCTTGTTAATTCCCAGCAATAAATTTTGATCAGATACTCATGATGATAATGACTAATAATTCTGGGCTATTTGCTTTAAAATGGTAATATTTATTTCTTCGCTTTTATGATAAGTTTTATAAATACCAGCATTTACCTTCAATGATGTTAACTGATATCTTTTCTAGATAGAAGGTTTGAGGCTCTCCTCTTACAAATGCCATGAAAATGTCTTTTTTGATAATTTGAAAGCATTTGCAAACTTATTCTGTAGCCTTTCTTTACATTGTTTTAATCTGATTTGCACAGTGGAGTATAAATGACAAGAAACCTTGCTTGCCACATACAACCTGTGTCACCGAAAGAACCAAGAAACCGGGAATACTCTGTTTTAAATCCATAACCATGCCCAAGCAGACTAGCCTTGGTGGGAGCCTCTATGCTGACAAGATAAATGGCTGCAGCAGCATCTTAAGGAATCATGTAACAGTTTAAGTCCAATTAACTGCACCTTTC
This sequence comes from Coracopsis vasa, assembly GCA_026283785.1. Taxonomy (NCBI): domain Eukaryota; kingdom Metazoa; phylum Chordata; class Aves; order Psittaciformes; family Psittacidae; genus Coracopsis; species Coracopsis vasa. The sequence continues at coordinate 25,997 of JANHGB010052698.1, read as the reverse complement.
TGTGGTGACTTATTGTCAAGCTGCACAGAGATTAAATAAGTTGAACTACAGTCTCAACAGCAGTTGTAAAAGTGAAAATTCCAATGGGAAAAGCAGCGCCTGCTCTGAACTAGTCTGACACCTTGCTTTGAAAGCTCAAGCAATATTACGCTATTCTTTCAGAGAAAGGATGAGAGTGTCAGGCATAGTCGAGAGAAAACATTTTTCATCTCTGAGGTCCCCACAGAACCACCTCAGCTGTGGAAGCAGATGGATACATTTCTCTTCCATTAATAAACTGATAGGTAAACTGAACACAGAGGAAAAAAAGAGGGTGAATTTTCAGATTCAAACTTTTTTTCCCTGTGTTAAAATAACTGTTGTTTCCCTATAGCTAGAATTAGGGGGTTTCAGGATTGGGGTTTGGTTTTGCTATTCAAGCTTACTGGTGCCTGCATCTTTGCTAACATATTTCATATTTAAATTGAAAAAAAACACAATCTGGTAAATAAAGTAAATCTTTATTCTTGTGAAATTAGTCTGTAAGACAGAAACAAGGCAAGGATATTTGATTAATCAGTTCTTACAGATGAGCTGAATCTTCACCCACAAAATATTTTTGTTTCTCTGTAGTGAGAATTAGGTTTTTTGTTTGTCTGCTACCAAAGTTACTAGAGCCAAAGTCTTTCTGAGCTTTTATGATGAGTTCAGGCTGAGAACAAGGCAAATACTCCCCTCCAGCTGCAGGGTCTCAAGCAAAAATGAAATTCTTCCAAAATACAAGTACTACTTTAAGAAATATCATTCTGTTGAGCAGATCATTGGCCACACTAACTGAGTGGGAAACAAAAAGTTAACTGAATGCAGCCCTTAAAATTTGTGAATACAAGTACTTAAGGAATGGATAGGCAATAAAAGGAAAAATCCTACACAGCTGTCATGCTGCAAGTAAAGCCAGCTCAGAAGTGTTTGATCTGGGAGCAGGCACATGGAGTGGTATTGGAGTATGGAGCCTTTCTTTACACAAAGAGATAATGGGAGATGGGCAGCATGAGCCTAAGCATGGCTGATAGTACACGTCAGCTATGATCTCAGAGGTGTCTGGAGGTGAGTGAACAGTTTAATCTCCTTTCTTCCCAGTTTAGCTTCCTTGCTAATCAGGGTGCTATTTGTTACTAATTCTGATTACGGATGTCCTCCAGCTAGGCACTGGGCTAACCCCTCCAGTTAGAGAACAGCAAGAAGCCACTGAGCTTTCTCTCATTCACGAAGCCTGGTTCATATGATGCTTTCTTTAAAGACTGCAAACGGCTACTCCTTGGGCCCCATTACTCCCAGTTACTTCTTTCTTTTCACTCATACCTTCTTTTACTAAATACAGTGTGCATCATATTCTGTCTCACTTCATGCAGAAATTCCAGCTTGTTTCTCTTGTCAGACTGACAGGGACCCAGACCCTGGACATTCACCTGCTGAAGCATGTCACATATATGAGGTTCACTTCAAAGTGTTCTTGAAGAAAACAAATATCCCATTTTGTTGGCCAAAGTGTTTCCCCCCCACTGTTTCACTGCTGGAGAATGGTGCTAATCCATGGCATTTGAAAAGAAAAAAGATTTTAGAGGCACTGTGACAAAGCGGGGACTCAATTTGTACATGCTTTATTCCTCTCAGCCTAATCTCCAAATGCCTCCCATAAAAAGGAAGTGCCTGACATCTCTTACAGCTGGTTAAACTGTCAGGTCTGTGTGATGTGATTTAAGGAATTAATTGCTTTAAAGCTCTCTTTCAAAGCACAGAAATGCCATATTAGTTTCTGTATCTTTTTCCAAAGATCAATGCTATATGGACTAGTCGTATTCCTGAAAAGTTTTGCGTACATAGCTGTAATCACGGCTCTCGGGATCACACAGTTTGTGCTGAGGTACTGGTGGCAGCCCCTACCTCACCCGCCCGGGTCCCGCGGCCCCTCTTCCCACCGCGGATGGGCTTGCGGAGGCCCATCCCATCTCTTCGCACAGAAGGGCAACCACCGCCGAAGGGCAGGTTTCCCCCCGCCAGCTACAGCGGGGCTGCGCGGCGCGAAGGGAGCCGCCGCCCGCTCCCCTCCTCCTCTTTCTCCCCGCCAGCCGCTTTTACCCCGCTAAGCCTGAGCCCAAATCGTCTCAGGGAGATGCTGAGCGGATTACGGGCCAGGAGTTTGCGAACTGCCTTCTCTGCGCAGACCGGCCCTGCCTGCCGGCAGCCTCTCCTCGCTGAGCAAGGGAGCCCTGCCGGGCCTCGGAGGAGCCCCGGCGGCAGCACCATGCCCCGGCCCGCGGGGTGCCGGCCGCCGGGCTGCTGCGGGGCTACTCGCGGGACGGGCCTCAAACTTGCGTGAGCGGGGCAAAGGGACCCCTCGCCGGACGTGGGACTGCACGGGGAAGAGCCCCTAGTCCCCTCAGGGCAGCTGGCAAGGAGCCCCCCCAGCCAGCGCCCCGTGGCCGGCGGGTAAGGGCAAGGGCTGCCCGGCGGGGACGGAGGGGAACCCCCGCTCCCGGACCACCATGGTGCTGCTGTCCGGGGCCGGGGAGCAGCTGTCCGGGGAGCGAGTGTACCCAGCGCCAGCGCCGGACATGGCCAGCGCCGAGGAGGAAAGCGACCCCGAGCAGGGTGCGGCGGGGGCTGCCGCCGAGGGGCTGGGAGAGGAGCAGGAGGAGGAGGAAGAGGAGGAAGAGGATTGCGAGGAGTACGAGGACTTCTCCGAGCTTCCCGACACCTGCAGCATCGCCTCGGATGACTCCTTCTACCCGCCGGGGGGGCTGGAGGACGAGGAGGACCGATGGTCCCTGGAGCAGGGGGAGCGCGACAGCCCCGAGGCTCTCACCCTCTTCCGAGCCTGCTGCACCAACAACACTATCGTGCTCAAGGCGCTCATCCGCCAAGGCCCCGAAGAGGAGGAGGTGCGGGAGACAGACCGTAATCGCCGGGTGAGCATCACGCCCTGCTCCGCCGGCCCCGGGACGGGAAAGCGTTTCCCTGTGCCGGCACCCTGAATCCTCTGGAGCAGGGCCGAGGGCAGGCGGGCGCGGGGTGGGGAGCGCCACTTTCATTTGAAGGGTGCTGGTCTGCGGTCCCGTACGGAGGCAGCGGGGGCAGGAGAAAGCGTGAAGCTTCGCCGTGCTAAACGTGGCTTTCAGTCTTTGGCAAAGTAAGCGTCCAGTTTATGGGAAGAGAGGAAAGCTGAGATTCCAGTTTTTCCCGCCTTCAGTTTTGAAATGGGTCTTGTTTTCCCACAGGTTACTGGTGAGAGAGAGTGCTTTGCTAGTAGCAGTCGTGTTCAGCAGGGCTAAACCTTCCTCTTTGCTGGGCAGCCCATCCCCTGCAGTACTTCATGCTTTTCACAGCATGGCTCAGGATATTCCTATGCTAAAATCAGACTCTTTGGAGTTCTGGTGTTTGTTTTGCGGCTGGTGAACTGTTAAGGTGGTTTGTGTCAGTACCAGGTTTGTGGTTCGGTTTTTGCCTGTTACTTAGTTTAACAGCAGGGACGAAAGTGTACTTCACTAAACCAGAGGGTGAAAACTTGGAAAAGATTTCCTGGGTAATGTGCAACTGGGATGTTTGAGCAGCAATGTTGAAGATTATCAACAGCAACTCCTCTTGCTGCTGTTACTACTGTGTATATTAAAACTAAGAAATTTTTACTTACAGTTTGCATAAACAATCTCCAAAAAATTTTCTGGGATAGTCTGTGACAGAAATGTTTTGAAAGAAAGCTGTGTTATTTTAATTGGGCAAGTGACTTATACATTCTGGCAACTTAAATGGTCTTCACACCAAAAATAATGCAGTGATTTGAGTTTGGTGCTGTTAGCAGAGGGGCTTTCATTGTGTCTTAGAGGTATGTACTTTTGGGATTTTTCCCACAAATATCTTTACTTCCACCCCAAGGATTTTTAATACAGATTTCTAGTAATGTGATTTACTGTAAATTTCTGCAAATGATACAAGTACAAAACTTGGTATTAATACATCTGAGGGGGCTTGGGGGTGGGAATGAGCAGCGTAAGGTAAAAATGTTTTAAATCAACTTTTCTGTCTAAGCCTACACATAGTGTAGTTATACTCTCAGTAGGTAACATGTGGGATCCAAACATTTATTACAGGAGATTCTTAAGATGCTGCAGGTACATCTGTCCTCTATATGAGGTCAAGGCCTGAGCTGGAGCCCAAACCCAGCCCTGACATTGCATGGATACTTGCCTCCACTAAGGCCTGTTGATTCAGTGTGTCTTAAGTGTGTGACAGTGGAGAGGTTTAGCCCCACTGTATACGTGGCATAGAAGACCAAGTGTTCCATGGCTGTCCTGTCCACAGGGGAGGCCTTCCCACCCAGCAGAGGGTCTGAGCCAGCTGTGAAGCTGCAGGCACCCTCTGTCTCCAGGCTGGGTCCTGCAGAGCTGATCAAGAGGTAAGAAAAAGTTCAGTGTTAACATCAGTCCTCGTCCCACAGTAGCTCCTTCTGCAGAGGTGATCAGGTCAGGGTTGAGAAAACAGTGAATTTTCCTGGCTAGAAGCCCTTCACCATCCCACTTCCCAAAAAGCAGGTTAGTCTTCTTTGTCTCTCCAGCTTCCCAGGAAAGAAACAAAGTTATAGCGTGAATCCAAACTGAAAGTTTCTCTTATTTGTTCAGAGTGTTAAAAAAAAAAAAAAGAAACCAATACAGAACAGGACAGTCTTTCTTTTCCAGACAGACATGAATGGGATGGGGGAAACCTTTCTGCTGGGAAGCTGGAACTTCTGGTGCGACTGCAGTTCCAATGTCCCCACAGGGGACATCAGGGCAAATTCACCTTTTTCAGAGAACATTAATTGACAAAAAGGAATTTTTGCTCAGGTCTTTTGTCACCCTTCCTGTGGAATTTGTGTAGCTCTTGAGTTTGCAGTTATATAAAGTCATTGGACATTATCCATAAACAAAACTTAATTTTACTGCCAAAAAGTAACTGAATGAGTTACATACACCATTTGTGCTGACAAAATTTTACAGTTGGTGAAACTTGTACTGTTGGCTTTCAGCACCTTCTTTCACAGAGATGTTTGTTCCAATGCTATCTTGCATGCATTTATTGAAAAGCCTTTTTTGCTGACCTTTTGTTTCTTCTAAGTTCTTGTTTCTTCTCTGTGAGACAGGACAGGGAGGAAGAGTAACTTGATTTTTGGGAAGTGGGATAATGAAAGGACAGCTTCAAGTGAGTATATTAACTGTCTTCACAATCCCCTGCTGAGTATGTACGGTAGAGTTTCATTTCACAATTTAAAAATTAGGGCTTTTTTCAAAAGAGACAAAGCCTGTAACAGGTTGTAGTGGTAAGACAATACCATATTTTGATTCTGAAACTAAGTAAAGTCCACTCACAAAACGTAACATGAAGAAGAAACATCCTAATGGTTAAGTTCTTTAAATCAATGGGCACAAACAGCTGGAGTTTTGCCATTGCTTTTATATTTTTACCTTGTCCCTAAAATGTGAGTGTATAAACTTAAGATTCAGAAGGAATTATTTCTAAAAACACAAAGATCCAGAGGTAACCTTACTTATTTTCCTCCATCCTTTTTTATCAAAATACATCAATTCTCTCTTCTGAGTCAATTTGCCAAGGCTGTATAGTGGTTTTTCCTGGGGTTTCTGCAGAAGCAGATTTTCTCCGTGCTTTGTTTGTGAGCTGCAGAACTTCCCGCCAGGCACAGGTTTTCATTAAATTCACCTTCCTGCAGTAAACCAAACTCCACAACATCCGATTTATTAGTCACCACATGTAGCCCAAAGACTGGTACCCTCCCTGTCTCGTTTCCATTACTGTCGAGACAACAACAGTTTAGATATCATTGTCTGCATAGGATCCCCAAAGGGTTGATCCCTGCATCCTCTGTGGCACTGCTGTCTGTATATGGAGTCCCAAAAGACTGGCTTGGTCCTGCTGGTTTCCTTTCCTTGACAAATCTAATACTGAAATATTTGGAAAATAACTGTGACAGCATATAATACACTAAATGTAGATCATGCAGGGTGACCTCTCATTCATTAATGTTGATGTATTTACCTGCCTCATGCTAGCAGTAAGGAGGGATTTGCAAATATATATGGCAAAACAAAATTGTGGCTGTGGTGAAATCTGCTGACCTGACTGAGACTAGAATGTCATCTTGATAATGATGCTGCTTTTCACCATGAGGACTGGTTTTGTGTCCTTGCTAACCACATTTCCAGAATTTCAGACATTTGCATCTCATAAGTTTAACACCACTTAATATTAAATTTTGCCTGGTGACCGGGATTGTATATACTCAGAAAGACAGAGTTACAAAATCTGATGTTACCTAACTGCAGAATGCAAGCAAATTTAGAAATTTGTCATGACAATAGAGAAGGCAATACGGGATGGGGGAGAGACAGATTGAAAATAATCACTGCAGCTCATTCTCAGAAAGGCTTTATGTTAATCATCCATGTGGTGCAGTCTGTATTAGTAGGTATTCTGTAACTCTGCACTTCAGAATTGGTATATGTGCGAGAATATTCTCGCACATATATTCGCAAATGTAGGTTTTTTCAGCTTTTCAGTTTTATGTAACTGTTCAATGAGTCTTTTGCCCAGTTCCATGGATAACTAGGAACCAATCTGCAGTTAAACTGTAAGTGTATCATATAGCAGGGATCATACATTTGTGCTCTTTGGTTTGTTCCCTTAAAAGGTGTGAAGACAAAATGATCAATGTGGCTCAGCTTGTAGGCTCTTTCTTCTCCTCTTAGATAATATTCCCAAATTCATATATGAGCACAGTTATTTTTTCCTTTAGTGGTTTATACAGGATGCTGTTGATCTGTACTTGTTTGGAGTAAGATTTCCTTTGAGGAACAATAGCTCTGCAGCTCCATCACCAAGTGAGCCAGGATTTGTTTGTTCCTTTCTCATCTTTCTACTGAAGGAAGAAAACAGGGGTTTGAAGGCTGCTGTTCCTCTTGATCTATAGTTCTTTTGATTTCCCCTCTCATGATACTTAGTCCTGGAGAGGGACAGCAACGCATCCAAAGCCTGGAAGTTGCTGTTACTGACTAAACAAAAATAAGGTAGCGGTGTCTTAGCTAGAAACCTTCTTGAAAAGTTTGTGAGAACATAAGGTTGTGCCAAACATGGAAGTAAGCCCAGAAAAGTAGGAGCAGGAGAGAAGTTCCCAGAGAGAGGGGTTCACACCGTGGTGTAGTGCATGATTTAGGAAGATTATTTCCCTGCTCTCCTTCTCTCCTCAGCAGAGACGAGTGGGTTTCTTCAGAGGGTGATTCAGGCGCCTATGTTATGCTCATGCTCTAATTGCTGTCCCTTCCCTTTTTGTCCAAAAGCCTCCCTCTGCTGACTTTTGAGAGATTTTGCAGAGACCAGGCACATGAGATTCATCATTTGGGCACAGTAAATACCTCCTGCAGTGGATGTGCTGCATCGGAGAGCATCAGCAAGTGACCCTTCTTGAGTGGAGATGTTTCTCTGAATGCAACCTAGGTTTGTTTGTGTGTTTCTGGTTGTAAAAGGATGTTTTTGAATGGTGTCACTTACCCAGCCTCCTTACAGGACCCATGACAGCCTCTGAGGCTTCAGACATGTCATACTGGTCTCTGTGCCCTATGCTCAGCAAGGCAAAGTAGTCCATGGGATTTGTAGTACCACAGAGAGGCTGCTTTGGGCAACTCAGCTAGTTTAGAGAGCATTACACTTCAGAGTGTTTCACAGAGAGATGCACAGTGAATCCCCCATGGGGTTAGCACCTGAATTTATCTTTGCCCAAGGGCTGTGCTCCTAGAATTGTGTCTGGCTGAGAGGGACAGGGAGCCAGTGGTTCAGTTCCTGCTTCCTGGGTTGAGTGAACATTGTGCTGGATGCTGCTTTGCTAGAAAGTCATGTATTACAAAAAGTGCCAGAGCTTGCACAGCACTCCATTAACCTGTGTATATTATTTTTGTTATCTTCACAATGCTAACTTATAAAAGATGAGTGGAGCATTTTGTGGTGAGGGATAAAGATAACCCTGTCACATATTGCTTCTCGGTTGTCATGGAGCACAGCGGAAGTCATCCCATGTCAAAAAAAGAATTTGAAGAATGTCATCTGCTACAGTGCTGGGAACTTTTTTCATATTTTCATAGGCAGTTTCAGTTCCCTCATATTCTCTCATACAAGGTATTCTTATGGAAAGGCTTGTATTGAAAATTAACATCATGACACTAAACCATGAAAGGTGGAAATAGTTTCTAAAGGACCCTAATGGCAAAAGTAATCTAATTTTAATCATTAAAAAAAGTACAGAAATGCCCAAATGTACTAAAAGAAAGTCCCTGGAAATACGTATCTGTTTAAAAAGGGAGTGAGGAAGGCAAGGCAAGGAAAAGAATAGTAGATGTCAAAATACAAAAGCTGCTCCAAACAAATTTGGAACCCTTCAAATCCTGTAGTTACAACTCAAGGGAAGACATCAGAAAGTAGTAGATAGAGCACGGAAAATGCAAAGTCGGATTGCTAAGAGGAGATTCTGTGAGCTAACCAGGGTGTGGAGCATATTGACACGCATGGGGACTCAGAGGCGTTGTCAGAAGAGCGTGGGTTAGCTGTCTGCCTGCCCTTGTCTGCGTTCGCCTCAAGTGTTGGGTGAGTAATGCCTTTGTAAATCTGGCACAAGAGCATAGCCTTTAAAATAACTTGACTAAGAAGAAGTATACACACAGTACGTGATTTCTAAAATAAAAAGGACAAATAATAAGGCCCCTGAAGGAGGGTGCTTGATCATTAAGAACGGAAATGCAGATCTTTAGCAGACAGCTGGAAATGCATGACCAGGCCTGCTGCATCCTCCATGCGGTTGACAGGTAGTAAGGTACTATTTGCAGTTAGTGCCAAAAGCAGCACTAGCTGTTACATCAGTAACAGATGTAACTCTTACTGAAACTGATAGATATAGATTTGAAGACCTCATCAACATGAGAAAGTTGTTTAAGTTTAATCTAGTTTCAAGTAATGCAGCTTTTAGAGAAACCAGGTGAAGAGTAGTTTCCTTGAAGAATTTTGACAAATTACTTGGTGCAAAGTGTATGGAACAGGGAGGATGTCTTTAGCCTGATGGTAGCTCAGAAATGAAGGTCATAGCAATCTTTTGTTCTAGTTTAAGCAGTGCTTCACATTAGTATCTTAAATCAAGTATGTGGATTTACAGAGCTCCTCAGGGATGCAGGGATGATCCTGGTTACCCAGCTGAGCATAGGTTGACTCCAGATGTAATAAAGTATATCTGCATTTAAAATCTAATAATGGTCTAATAAGACTGGTTGTCTGAGACATTTGTCATCAATAATAATGACAGATCTATAATGGTGTCTTTAATAGAACGTGTCTATAACACAGGTAAGAAATGTGACCTTGGGATGTCTTACTGCATTTTTCCAGAAGACTCTTGGAGGTTTATTTCACAGTGCACAATGTGATGCTGCTAATTCCTTCATCCCATTAGGAAATGAAAATTTATATTCTTGTGGAGGAGTTACTCAGGAAGGAATATTGGCACTAATATTCTCTCTTAAAGATTCCTAAGATCCTTTCTGTGAAATTTTATTGAAGCATAAAATGCTCTCCAAAATTCAAGATTTAGATAAAATTAAGTTTCTTGTAGCTTGGCATATTAAAAGAGCTATTTGGAAGTAATGCGTAGGTATTGTAAACGGGGAACTTCCAACAAACGTTCCTTTTAATGGTGAATCTGCAAAAAAGAGCAGGTCTAAAAGAACTTGGAGGGGAGAAAGGAGCTTCAGAAAAGTCCATGAAGAGCAATTGTCTTTAGAAGAGTCAGGTTTAAGTCCTGCAATAAAAGAGGTGGACAAAGACAGTGACATTGGTCTCCTGTCTACATATGTTGGGTCTGAAGACTCCGATGCAGAAGACCTAAATGCTTAACTGGTGCCTGACACAGGATAAGAAACCTCTGGAAGCACTCTGGGACATGAAAAAGAAACATTTCTGTCCCAGCAATCCTGTGTCTTCTTATAGCAGGAAATGAGCAATTTTTAATAGTTTCTCCCAGTTCTGCTTTGCCTCCCTACTATTTCTCCAAGCGTTGTGGCCTGGCTTTTCAGCTTCATAAAATGGTATCTTACACAGAGCTCTGGTAGTGTCAAAGTTGCATTAAAAGCTAGGCCAGCTGGAGCACCCCTTAATAACCACTGAGCTACATGGGAGCAAGTGGAATGTTAACAGCCCAGTTCTCTGAGGCCACCCAGAAGCCACCATGCAATGTCAAACAGTGGTTACTTCAGCAGTACCTTACAGTAAGGAAAATTCCCAGATGTTTTTGGAGAGGTCCAGTTTTAAGGCATGTATGACGCTATCAGTGCTCTGTGTAAGATACCATTTTATGGAGCTGAAAAGCCAGACCACAACACTTGAGATCACTGGGACACAAATCCTATTTGCACATGTTGTATACTTTTTTCAGATGCAATAGGATAGTTTTCAAGCAGGATGACATAGGGTCCCATGGCAGGTGTTGACGATGGTAAAGATGATCTTTAAGATCTCTTCCCACCCAAACCATTCTATGATTCTGTAATATGATGCTGCAGTTTTTCCCAAATTGGTGGGTTTGTCATTAATTTTGATACTTTTTCCAGGTCCTATACTTTCTTTATATCAGTTATTCTATTCTGGGTAGGATTTTTGGCAATTGAAATAAATAGTATATTGCCTACTAACAATTTTTCTGCATATTCTTCCTAAATCATCTGTCATTGCACTGTGGAATTAGGTTAAAATTTTGTGACTGAGGTAGAGTTGCGCAAAGGCCGCTTAGTAAAAACTGCTGGTAGATTTTTTTAAACAGAAAAGAAAATCTCTGGAGGATGTGAAAGCGATGAAGAACTCCCACAGGCTTTATTGGAGGCAGGAGCTCACCTTTAATGTTTTCATAAATAAAGTTTCTCTCAGAAGGTTACCCTTCTAAATTATTTAAAATGTTATGCCACAGAGGTTTGAATTTACCCATTTCTAAGGGTTCTTTCATTAAAATAAAACCCAGAAACCCTCCAACCTGGGCTAAATATAATCGTATAGCATACCCAGTGTGTCACAACAAGAAATAATTAAGTGCCGCAGGAAGAGGATGGTTGTCACAGAGTCTGTGATTGCACATCTGGCAGTGAATTAGCAATTCAAATTGTACCCACTGTGGGAAAAACCCACAACGTGGAAATAGTTCCCATTTTTCAGTTGTATTATTTTCTATTATGTCTATTACATTCCACAGGGAGCAATTTGAAAGCAGGCTGATGCAAAATGAGAATGACTCATGGGCAGGGTTTTGTTGCTTCATACATTTTGGATCTATAACATTTTGAGCCTGATCCTGTAGTACCCCCTCAAATATGTGGTTTGATTTAGGGCTTTTTTTGGTATTTTGCCTCTTAGTATGTGAGGCCCCATCTTTTGGGCAGCCTGTGTGTAGACAGACCAACTGCTGCTGCTGAGAGACACTGCCATTAGCCACCACAGCTCAGAATTGGGCCTTTGGGGAAGTTTTGTTTCGATTACTACTAGAGGGGGAGGTTACACATAAGCCATTGTTGCTAGTTTCCTGAAGAGGGGAAGTGGCAGATAACTGGATATATTCAATCTGTTCCTAAAAGCAGTCTTTTGGGTGTATTTGGTTGGGGTTTTTTTTTTCACAAAGCCTAGGTATCCTGCTGTTTGTAGCTCATAGCATAAAGGCTCAGCCCACCTGTTAGCCATTTGATTGGGAAACATGGGGAAAATAGCTATGTATTTGCAAAAGTGTCCTTAGGTGTGGACGCAAGGAAAGGGAAGGCGGTAGGGTACTTCTTTGTATCTAGATTTAATAAAGGTTTCAAGAGAAGGCAGAGTCAAAACTCAGGTGCTTAAGGAGTTAATTTAAAATATTTTTCTTTCTATACAGAAGAATATAGAAGGATTTCCTATAAAAAGTATATGAAATAGAATAGCTTGTTAGACAATGAGTATAAAATAACAAGTATTCTTAATAGAATAATAAGTTTGGGAAAATGAAATGCCCCAAATATTAATGAAACCATAGTGTTTAGACTTACAGAGCCCCCCTGAGCTAGTAAAAAATGCAAATGCAGTAGAAATGTTTTCTGCTTACTCTGAGATAAGCTGTACTTTATAGTAAATGCCCAGATGCATGGAGGAATAGCAGCCAGAGGAAACCTATGTCTGGGAAGCAACATGTTATTTTCTGTGCTGTGCTGCAGGCACTTCATCACAGCTGCATCAGGTGAGTCCTGTCTGCATGGGAGACTGAGCAGCATGACTATGTCAGAGACACTGCTCTATGGCACTGCTTCAGCAGAGCTCCCCATGTGGAAACACCACATGTCTGGAATGAAACCCATGTTGTTCCTCAAGGGCAATCTGGTCTGTGGTTTGAGGGGGGATGAAACCATTTGTCATTTCATGGGTGACAGGGAAAAAATAATTAACTTTAAGGTCCCTGGGAACAGAGTGAAAGCATCTTCCTTCTACCCCAGGGACAGAAACTCAGTGCAATCCCTCAGGCAGAGAATGTCCCATAGCCTGCAAGCAGAAGTGGTGGGGAAAGGCTCTAGCAGCTCTGAGGTCCCCCATTAACCTTCTGCCAGCACCTGCCAGTGGGATAGAGTCCACGCCATGCTGCGTTCTGCTGTCATGTAGGGTAAGACTGAATCTTTCTTGCCATCTATTTATCATGTACAGAAAGGAGGTTGTTGTTGGTTGTGCTTTGTTTTGCTTTACTGCTCTGCTGCTGTACGGTCTGTGGGCATTCCCTAGACTGGAAAATTATTCTTCTTGTGTGGATGCAACACATGATGTGCAGGTACCCATGAGCAGAACTGCCTGTGGAATACGAACCTGAACTGAATATTAGGTACATGATAATCTTGTTAGTACTTACTTGAATTAAAATAGCATGTATAAAGTTTATTGAAGTCAGATGTCTCAGTGCATTTACTTATCTCCATACAAGTTCTTATTAAGTGTATTTGATGCATTACATGGATCCAATTTGTGGATCCAGTATATGGAAAACTCCCTGTAAAAGCAAGCTAGTGCAATGGTTAGAGTTGGAACGGACCTTAAAGACATCTAGTTCCAACCCCCACTGCCACAGACAGAGACACCTTCCACTAAAGCAGATTTCTCCAAGTCCCATCCAACTGGCTTCCAGGGATGGGGCATCCACAGCTTTTCTGGAAAGCCTGCTCCAGTATCTCACCACCCTCACAGTAAAGAACTTCTTCCTAATATCAAATCTAAATCTCCCTTTTTACAGTTTAAAGCCCTCCCTCCTTGCTCTATCGCTATATGCTCTTATGAAAAGTCCCTAGGTTGTGCTGCTGGTGCCTCAGCTCAGCTCTGTGGGGAGCTCTGTGTGGAGCTGGGAAGTTTAATGCTGCTGCGATTTACTGTTCTCAGGTTGTGCAAAGATGGGTTCAAGTATGCTCCTAAAGGCCTGCTGCTGAGGGAGGACAGCTAATGCTCCATGTACTCAGTTGTGATGAAAGAGAAAGAAGTCAAGTGCCAAAAAGATACAGACATTTACCACTTATCACCTTAATTGTGGTTGGGTATATTTAATCATCAATCAAATCTAGAAATGCCAATCATCTGTTTTTCCTCAGCCTCCTGTAAAACTGCTTGATTTGTCCACAAGCGTGATCAATGAGTCACTGCTAAATGAACAAGGACTAACTTCAGAAAAATTACTGTTATTCATTTTGGGGTGGAAATGTAATGTTTCTTGTTCAGTGTAATGTATGTAATTGGGCTGCACAGCTGAATATTTACATTAAGAATATGTCATACATTGCTAATAACAGAATGCCAAACTTATAATAAGTATTTAGTTACACAAACATGTACTATTTTCTTTTTAAATGCAGAAATAACTCTTCAGCCCAGCTTTTTTTTCCTCATTATTCCTGTTTACTGCTAACCACCCTATGCTTGTCCAGTAGTTGGAGAGTTTTCTTCTCTGTCATGCTCTTCATCAAATATTAATGGAATCTTCTTTGCAATATTTCTTTAAAGTATGTATTCTTGTGTTTCCGTATCTGAGAAAATACACCACAAAATGCAGAAAATTGTGTTTACAGGTCACCTCCATACTATTTCAATGGTCAAGTCTTTTTAATCAACCAAGTCTATTTCTACCAGAGGTTCTCATGTACCATCCAGTAATTTCTGCAGGTGTTGGCGTATCTTTGTTTATTCCTTTAGTAGAAATACACTTCCAGTTTTCTGAACTTGCCAGCTGGTTTGCTTGGAGCTCTCTAATAGCAACAGATCAGCCCTGACAGCTTGTGTGACCTAATGCCGTACTGAGCGTTAATGCCTAATGCCATACTGAGCATACTGATGGGAAGTATCCCCTTCTAACAGAAAACCAGAAAATCCTGGAAAGCAATATGGACTGCTGATGGATGTGCAGGCCCATTCACTCATTCCTAATTTTTTCAAGACATGAATAATATGGCTGCAGTTAAATGCTCAGATACGTGAAAGTGCTAGTCCAATAATTGCTATGATGTCTGTCCACCATTGAAAATGCTTGATAGGGTGTATTGTTCTTGTGAGCAGTAAAGGTTGTCACAAACTGATGTGGAATGAGTCAGGTAGGCAATATTTTTCTGTATCCTTTTGTTTTACATAAAGGTATTTATTTACAAATCTTTAGCTGGAGACACTGGAAAGCTTTTGTGATGAGTCTTAGTTTCCAGCTGTATACTGAAAATCCCCTATAAGCCAGCTATCTGTTTTTCTTTTCCTGCAGGAGTCTAGAGCATCATTTGAATGCCCCTTAGTGTGTTCAGATATTGCTCTGGTTAGTGAGCCTCTAGCAACAAAAATGCCATCCTACAGCCAAGCAATGTTTTGATGTACCCAAAGACTGTTGTATTTCAGCTGCTGTGGTGCACAGAGATGTGTCAAGCTCACTGCAAACAGCTCTGAAAAAACCCACATCAGATACGTTTAATACATGCCACTTCTGTTGTAGTGTGTTTCTTTTCAGCAAAAGCTATTCTTCTGTTAAGAATACTGTGTTTTAAATGCCTACCATTTCTCTCATAGGTCTAGGTCCTTGAATTAAAAAGTAGAATGCTTACATGGATCCCTGAAGTCCTGACTCAAGAGAAACTATTTTGCATTTTACCTGAATATTCTCCAATTTTATGAAGCAGAAGAAGAGCAGTTTCTGGATTGTTTGACTGAAACTATTCTATAAAGTGGATATGTAATTTTAATGAGTTAGCAGTTTTTTACAAAGGCAGGTAATCCCTAGTCATTCCAGACATTTGAATATAAATACGAAATTGATCCTCCCTCTCTTTTTCAGATTTTTGCAGTAAATACCTGAGATGCCTAAAATTCTGTATCTCACATTCAACAGTGTATTAGTGTTAAATCCCTCCCTATGTTTCTTTATTATATAGATTAAGAGAGTGTATTCATTAAAAGATGAGATTTTTAGATCCAAACACAGAGGCAGAAGGTGCCTTCATGCCTTTGTTGCAAGAGCTAGACACAGCTGAGATAAACAGGGTGGTCACAGGCTCCGTAGAACAGGGAAGACTGCACCAATGGCAGATAGAGCCTCACTCAGCTCTTGCCACCAGGTAATGAGATACAGTATGAGCGTGTGCTCCATCTGCTTATTAAACTCAAGTTGCAGTACTGTAGTTGACTTGAAACAGATAGGGTGGCAATGCTACTCTCTCTCACATGAATATTCCAAATGTGATTTTCACCTATGCTAAACTGTCTGTTCATACACTAATACCTGTTACAGCTGCAGTGGATGATGAGTCCTTATTTGGGCAATTGAGATAATAGAAGAGAGAAATTAAAAATGGAAATGTACACTTTAAACGAAGAGCCACTTTTGAGCCACATTCTTTGGGATTTTTTAAAAGTTGAATCTACAAAAAGCAGTGAACTACCAGAGGAAAAAAATTCCCTCTGAACTGATGAATTCCATGCCACGATGTGTGCTTTCTCAATCAAAAAACCACCAGGCTAAGCCTCTTTTTAACATCTTTTTTGGACAAGCCCATTCCCTAAATACAGCACTAAATTAATGTAGGGCTACTCACTAAGACTTGCAAGCCAGTAGCAGCAGTGTTGTCCTTGATTTAGCCAAATGGTAATCTCTGATCTTTCAAAAATATAATCCTGCCTTTTGTTAAAAAAGATGCACTTTTCACAGGGAATCATTCCTTAATGAGAAGCCTGAGGCAGGCTAGCTCCTCCAGTGGCTGTATGCAGCCTATCAGTTACTTTATTTCTAAAATAGAGAGAACTGTAATTTGATGGGTTTTATACTAGGAGTTAGTTCTTGCTCTCTAACCAGCCATGAATATTACGGAGTCATCAGTGTAGGTGGGATGTCACAAAAGCACAATCATCTTTGCCCCTGACCAAAGCATATTTACATGAAAACTGGAAAAGTCTTACTGAAACATAATACACATGTTCTTCTGTAATTTAAAATGTGATCATAGTCATCAGTGTTTCTAACAGTTACAGAAGATGAAAAACTCGAGCGTAAAATGTATGCTCTTCCATTTTAGTAATGCCAGTTCACTATGCATTACTTGAAAATTGCATACTTTGTTTGAAGGTAGTATTTTCACCCAGAACTGAAAATCTCCAGTATTCAGAGACTGAATTTGTCAAGGCTGTGTTTAAAAAATTACAGTTATTAGTGCCTCTTCTCTCTTTCTTTGTGGAGACCTACTTTTCAGTGCAACGTGTGGAGCATTAGGAATAAGTAATGCATGGGTAGGAAACAGCAAAAGGAAGTTAGGAACTGTGGCACTTTCCTCCAAGTTTTATAAGTCTGAATCCAAGGAATAATACTTATAAAAATCCAGGTTTTAAAGAGCCTCCAGCACGGTCACCTGTGATATTCCACAGTAGTTGCTTTGCATGGATCTGTGGAATTACAGGATTGCAACCCTTTAAGTTCATGAGAGTTGACACTAATCCATACATACCAAATTCCACCTCAGGTCTCTGAGCGAAAGACAGACGCCTCCCATGAATTCACCACACATGCATCTATTGCTCAACAGTCTGTTTTCTAAGGAAAAATGTGATATCTTTTTCACATTTACGCACAAATAAATCTTTTGCCTTGCTGGGGCAACAAAGAGGAAGGGGCATAACTGAATTGAAAACCAGTCTAGATAAAATCAGATGCATATCCTAGATAAAGGAGTCTCTTTCACTGTGGAAAGCATAACGATAAGGGCTTTCAAGAGCCTGGATACTTTGACATCCAAAGAACCGTTGTCACTTGCAATAGTTGATGATAATCTGAAGAGGCAAGCTAATGAGATCCAATCAGTGGGATATTTGTGTTATACAAGCAAAAGAGTAACACCTCTTCCATGTCTACCAATAGTATTTCAACATATATTTCTTCCTGAACATCGGTATTTACCCTGCATTTTCATCAACAACAACTACTGATTGTTTTTATGATGTTATCCTCTTGGTTGAAGAGAGGATGCTGACTGTTGCTATGTCATAACACATCTAGACTTAAGTATGTAAGGTGAATCCTATAGGCTAAATACTAATACACCTCTGTCATCTGAGAATCATTTGCACTCCTGCTGTGCAAGGCAGCTGGTCTTTTCCCCTCTTTTTATTTTCACTGGGAGAGAAAGTTTACTACAGTTTTCTGACCCATTCAGGTCAGTTCCAGCATCAGTGAGGCTTATTGTTAGAAAATCCAAGATCATTAGGGAGGGTTATTTTTAGAAGTGTTATAAAAAAGGAAGCAATGAGGTTGAAAAGGTAGAGCACAGGAGTGGTTGGGAAGAAGAGACAATGAAGGTGTTACTCACTTTTGTTGTTATGAACTTACTGTGAAACGGCAGACTAAGATGGAGACTGGGCTTTTATTGCTCTTACAGCTTCTTTAGATCAAAGGGTGAGGAAATAGGCTGGTACTTTTGTGTGTAACATGCAGGCAGTTTCCCATCTCTGGTGTCCCAAGAAATGCTTTACTTGGTGAGCACAGGGCCTCTGCAAGGAAGAGCTTTCATCCTGATGGTTTTTCTTTCTTTGTCAAGTTGATTTCCTTTTGAGGAAAGAGACCTTTTTGTGTGGCATATTTTTCTCAGTGGCAGATTAGCCATTGATGGACCAGCCTCTTCCTGGGATCTTTCTTTACAAGGTTTGTGTCTGGTGCCATAACCAAGAAGCTCAAACACAAGCAAAATGGATTTGCACAAGTTGGAAGAATGGAGTTGAAACTTCTTTGGAAGGTCTTTCCTGATGAAACCACAGGAGCTCATGGCCACAAGAGGGTGCTAGCAAGCTCATCACTGTCTATGTCTGTTCAGAGAACTCTACTGTGAAAATTCGTGACATACTGGTTATAGAAGAGACAGATTAGATACAACAATAGGTAACGATGGACTAGAAGGTTGTACATTTATCTTTTAGCCAGTGTCAAATTGAAATGAATTGCTTACAAAGATTTTGTGAGTCCTTACTTTTGGAGAGGTCTCCCAAAAAAACTCTATGCATTCAAACACTCTGTTTAGCCTCTTGCAAAAGATCTAAGGTATGGTCAGCCTGTGCCTGATAGAACATAACATAAAGGAAAATGTGTCTGTTAAACGCACAGAGAGGAGTTGAATCATATGCCTCAAAGCCAAAAGGAATAGTTTTTGACAGAGTTATGTCAGTGCACAAAATGCATTTCACATGACTTCTGAATGCACTGGCTTCTGAATGCACTACAAAATATATTTTTAAAATGCTGCAAACTCTCCTTTTCATCTTAAATGTGTGTGACTATGTACATATATTTAGAGACCAGGAAAGAAGTCAACAAAAATGTCCATCAAGCCCAGGACTTGGAGTTCAGATCTAAACTGGTTTCCAAATGGCCTTAAGGGTCTTACGGAGTAGGAGAGTGTGCTGGATACAAGTCATATCAGGTTTGGGTTATGTTGTTAAATGATCCAACTTTGACTATCATTTTGTTTAGTTCTTAGGGGGGTTGCCTTTCTGAAAAATAAAATAAAATAAACAAAATTCTTCAATTAAATATGGATAGGAGGACTATTATTGTAATGTCAGATTTTGAAGTAATCTGGCAATTGAGGTTCTCCAAAATGTTTTACATATAATTATTTCCACAAAAGATGTATTTTAGCCTCATTACAAACTCACTTCCTTTCAGTGGTTCCAAATCCCACTGCAGCTTTGTGCAGCAATTGGCTGGAGCAGCAGGCGCTCCCAGCCTTGTATGCCCACAGGAGGAAGCAGTAACCACTTTGCTGTTTTCAGTCTATTGATAGCTGAAAGCACCTGTTCCAAGCAAAGTGTAATAATGTGCCATTTATTTAAGGATTTGTAAATACATTATCCCTCTTCACAGAATGTTTTACAGCCTTTGGAAGCCCTGCTGGACATTGCCTAGCAAGCCAGTGAAAGACAAAGGAGTTAGCTCACTGTTTGCTGGGGCAGAATCCTGACATCAGTGGAAGTCTGTCGTGTTGCCTTCCCCAGCCCTCTGCAGTTAATGCTTTGGGTTGCTAATGTTTAGAGCACGTTAAAGTGCTGACATGGGAGTTGTGGTAGAAATGCCTTCATGGTTTATACCAGGATCCCCCCATTAAAGTTCAGTACAACATTTACATTGTTTTCTGAAGTCAAACCTCTCACTTCTTTCTTGTATCTCTTCCCTTACTTTTAAGCCAGAGTGACCCCTGTCTAGCACAAATACCAAAAAGCAGGCATAGCAAAGAAGGTTGTATAAATTTGGCTGCCACATATCATGTGTTGTTACTGTCAACACTATCAAAACTTAGCACTAACATTTGACAGTATTAACACTGATTAGTAAGTGCTACACAAACAGGAAAGCCAGGATTAGTAAGGCAGCATTATTTGTCATGGATCATCACTATTTAGGACTTGTACCTGACAGTCTAAATAAAATGAAAATGTGAAATTTAACATGACAAAAATTGTGTTATTTCCCCTACCATCTTTCCGCGATATTTTCTGTCCTTTACAGCCAGACATCCCATAAACAGAACACAGAACTCTTCCTCAGAAATGGGATCCTGGGCTGATTTGCCATGTTATTGAATCCTGAGGTAGATAACCTCCTTTTAACGTATGGGTAATGATGATAAGCTCCTCTAGGTGACCTGTCGGTTCATTCTAAATATGTGTTATTTTCATTTAACAGTGTGTCCTTGAAGTTTCCTTACACATTCCTTTCCTTGTTTACTCCTGCTGTGACCAGAGATCTCACATACAGTGCAAAGCTTAATTTTGGACCGCTTGGTCACATCAAATGTCACTTCTGTTTTCAGTTGTGGGAGAACTATTCCTCTTTCCATATAAACTTCTTCATCCTGTATCTTGCTTTGTCGCACAAAGGTCTGCTGTCATTAGCAAAGGCACTTATACCTGATGACACGTCAGACTGATGCGTACATTCCTAATACAATCTTACCAGCTGTCACTGCAAAATAGTACAATATTTTAGCAAAATTGATCTTGAGCGTGGATGTGTGTACCTGCCAACATCCTCAGTGAATATTTTAAAAATATAAATATATATTTTTCAATGGAATTGCATTGTATTTCTAACTCAAACACCTCAATGTTTAAATCTGCCTGAGTTGTAGCTGCTACCAGCTGTTTTGCACATGTTCAGGCCTTCAGTTCTTTGTTTAGAGCTGAGGTTCAGAGCAAAAAGAACAATAAAAGATTTTTCATGTGGCAAGTCCAGTTGTGCTGGTTTTAGAAGTATCACCAAGTGTCATCTTGACTCACAGTAAACCAGCTAGCAATGCAGCCCAGGTCTCCTGTAACTCAGCCAACAGAGTGTCCCTCTCATCATTTTTTGCAGGGCTGTTTCCACTGCTAGATGTAGCCCTGAGTGCCCTCTGCTTCTGGCCTCCTTCTGTAGCAAAAAGAGTGGCCAAGAGGATACAATACAACAAGAAACAAAGTGACCCTTTTCTCCAGTGGTCAGGAAAGGAGCTGCCAGTGAGCACTGGCTGATGGCCAGGTACAAAGCCAAAAATGTCTTCCGTGCTTCAGCAGCCCTTCAGCCCTTTGGACACAGTGTAATTTGGGGGGAGGCGCATGCAGGGTGAGAGGTGGCAGCACATGCTGCCAGTAAAGGAGTGTAAGAGAGAAGCCGCATTCCATGGCCTTCTCAGATGGGGTGTTTTGAAGGGCTCCTGAGCAACTAGTTCTTGTCCCACCTGGGGTTTACCTCCTGGGAAAATGGGAACTCCCCACCAGGAGTAAGGAGAAAAAAGGACTGCTACTTTTAGTGTAATGCTCCAGTTTTCCTTCCATCAGGCTTCCTGTGGGTTCAAGATGTAATTATCTGACTCTATAGTCATCCTATCCCTCCAGCATCAGTCAAGGGACACATGTCAATCAGCAGCTCGATGGTTGGTGTTGGGAGAAGGGATCAGGCAATGTGAGATCTGGGGCTGTGTTCCAGCTTCCTGTGGAACAGTATACAACCTCTAGGTTCCCATCAACTCAAGCGGTTTTGATTTCCCATTGAATTGTTTGCTTTTATTATATAGCTTGATTCAAGAAAACAAATAAACAGAGAAGGGTTAATCTGTCATAAGCATCTCTCAGTATTGCCATATAATAAAAAATTTGTTTCCTTTATATCCCGCTTACTAGAATATCTCTGGCTACATGGTGTGTGTTTATTTGCCTTGTGTGTCCCTTATGGCCCCTGGCAGTAGCCTCCTGAGGTTTCTGTCAGCTGCTTATACCACTAGTGATTCATGTTAGTAAATAAGGAAAGTTACACAAATTTTATCACCTTTTCTTGTTGTCTGATTTATTACACAATTTGCACTGGTTTTCTCTGTTGTGTAATGCAAGCTTTTGAAGGCATAGTAAAATGAACTTTCCTGGGACTATTTTTAGAGGTGATCAGAGAGATTTGGATTAGAACAGATTAAGTAAGGACTTCTGCAGAGATGATACATATACTAAGCTATACCTTTACTTAAAGACATGTGGCCTGACTGATATAAGAGGGGGTTACAAAATAAGTGAAGTCAAACAAATTCCACAAAATGAAGGGGAAAAGTGGTGGTTTATCATCTGCCTGTCCATGGACTGGCCTGTGTTTTTAGCTAGCAGAGTGCACTTCACACTGGGAAATGAATCTGTGAGCACTCATGATGCTGTGAAGCAAAGGTGACAATTTTATGCCTTCAGTATTCAGGACTGGAAGGAGCAGTGCCCCTTAAGCTTGCTTTTGGGTATGAGACTGTGCTTCAGGCTACTGTGTTCCTCTGCAGAGGAGACAGATTTGCATGCTGCTGCTCTGTCCCTGCTAGAATACTCCTTTGCACTTGTCTGATCACTTTCCCTGGCAAAACCAGGATCTCCCCCCTTGCCCGTCTCCAAGAATGTGAGGTTTTGTCCACGCAACAGTCAGACAAAATTCATTTAAACTCCCAGCTTTTTTTTTATTGCTTTCCCAGTGTAAATTTGCATGTGACTAAGCTCTTGCAGCCCTTTCTCTGAAAGGTCAGCCTAAATTATTTTGTGCAGATAATATTAAAGCTTATGTGCTTGATGGATTTCTGTAGCACATAAACACCACTTCTCATGGGACTGATGACCTGAATAATTACCTCATCTCAGTCACAGTTGATCTAATCGGCTAAACCAATTATGGTACAAGCTCAAGCCATTTATGAAAGTTTCTCAGATTGCTTTATGCAGACTGAAAGGTTTCAGGTATTATACACAACTTAGTATATGGAGGATAGTGATGCTCAGCGCTAAATTTTGCGCTTTTTAAATACAGTGTACATTTAGAATCTCTGTTAACCCAAGTTTCACAGCGTTGCAGAGTGAAGATCAAAATTTCCCTCAAATAATTTTGAGAGATTTATTTTGAAATACTTGACCTTATTTTTTTGTTTGTATGTGAATTATGTTATAGTGATAGTCATCTGTAATTCTGCTATGATAGTGAGCTATACCTAGCACAAAATATTAAATATTTTAACTATTGTTTTAGTAAATCAATGAGAAAAAGTTTAAACACAACTTTGTATTCCTTTATCTTGTATTCTTCAATTTCTATTACTCATTACATTGTTTATGTAATATGCATTTGACTTAGACATAATTTTCATAGTTGTCCCTACATGTGATTATGAATTGCAATCGTTATCCCATCTAATTCAACTACATGCAGTTTTAATCATTGCTGTAAACTAACCCTGCAGAATTGTCATTAATACTTACAGATGCAAACAAAGCAAACTGGACAGTTGTTTATCATGATGCTTATGAAAAGCAACAAGTAATGTCAATTTAGTCTTTTGCCAGACCCATTTTTGACTGGGATAATAGGCGAAAAGCTATAATAAGCTGTTTTCATTCTCAGCATTTTGGTGGAAAATAAGTTGTCTAAAGAGATTTTTTTTAAAGGCTAAAATAATTGCATGCTGTATGTGATTTGCTCTCCTGTTCAGCTTGAGTTCATTATTGATCCTCTAGTATTTCTTGTGATGTCTATTACCTGTAATGATCTAGTGTACAAATAGCCTTACATCTGTAATTTTGTCAAAACATCTCATTTATAAAATTGCCTCCTGAGATATCCATGACCTCACTTCATCAGATACATTGTTATGTCTCTAGTCAACACAGCTGAGCAAAATGGAGTTTATTTTAATAAGTAGCAGCACTATTAATGTTCTACATGAAATCAAAGGCGGATGAAGAAATATCAGTTTAAAAGGAATCAAAAGTTTCCCAAGACTATTTTATTCTGTTTCAAACATGGAAATTTCAAGCTCATGCTTTTGTAGGAAATTTTAATACCATGATTTTAGGTTGATTACAGAAGAGCACCTTGAAACTTGCAGTTTGTAAACACTGCTTGCGGAAGGTGTTGCAACAACTAATTAACTTCAGGTAGTTCCATGCCTGAAATGTCCATTTATGTAGTCTGGGATGAAATTAGTAAAATTAGTTATATTTTATTTAGAATATAAGGAAAATAAGTAATTTTTCCCAGAATGACTGTTTTGTCATATGTTCTAAATAAAGTATTGTTCATTTTGCTCTGCCACTTCAAAACAAAGGGGGATCTTTCAAAACTGTGCTAGTTACGTAAAAATAAGTTATACTACAGAAGAGCCATGGGGAAGCTCTGTGCAATGCCAAATATTCCACAAAAGAAAGATAGAGCCTTCAACACCTGGCAGTATTATGGCTTCTACTTGGAAAAACCTTGTGGCTGAGTGGAATTTCTCCTTTATGTGGAAAAATCCACAATAAATGTTAATGTAGTTGTTGTGATGGATGGCTTATGCTTTCTTGTTTGTCACACTGAGTCGGTATGCGAAATCTGAAAAATTAAATAGGATCTGCTGGAAACCTAGTTTCATGTTTATGGTCTCTTCTGCACAGGGGATTAAAGAAGATTTCTTATTGCCTGTTCTGTTTCATTGGTCTGGGAGAATGACGGGCAGCAACCGTGCCCTCTGATCAGGAGAGCAGGTTTAGCTAACACCTCAGTTCTTGAAAATCCAGGATGCTGTGCTTGCAAGCTGTGATATATGTATAGTTATTCTTTCTAATCATTTATTATTATTATATATTAATGGGAACAGTTTCAGGTTTTATTATGATTTAAAATAGGTGGTGGCTGAGGACATATGAAAGGGAAGAGGGGGAAAAGGATGCTGTGGAAGGACAAAGGTTGAAGTTTCAGGGAGATGACATGCATTTAAGAGTTATCAATTTTCCTTCTCCTAAAGCTTTTCACACGTAATGAATATGTGTGAGAATTGCTCTTACTGACAAAATAGCGGTAAGATTCAATTTTTTTAATTTTTTCTTTTTCCACATACACTGACCACTTCACAATTGTACCATGACCCTTCATATGAGGAGCAGAATAATTGATGCCTTGCTAGTGCACTAATGATATAAAATGTCATCTCTTTTCTGAGGACAACCAGATTATTCAGGTTCAGAATATTCTAGCTAAAATTCATTTATACTGCTGTATTTTTGTCTTTTAGAAAAACGTTAAGTGCACAGCTGTATTTTTCTGCAGACTGATGTGATACAGGCAGCTGCTTTAGTGGTTGCTTCAAAAGGCAGTTTGCTGAAAAAAATTTTGTATCAGTTATATTTATTAACTGAAATTATTGAAAGAGTTCATAATATATTATGGCTGTGGGTAATGGTATTATCGGTATATGAAGTTAAAGATTCCAGACTAATCATGTTGTGATCGATTCATTACGTGTCTTGGCTGATCTGCTTTTCCTGACTTTCAGCAAGCAGAAGACAGACAGACAAGGCCAGAAATGGATGAAAAGAGGAAAAAAAAAGGGGAGGAAAAGGGAAAAAAACCAACCTGAAACCACAAATTATCATGGTATCATTGAACCAGAATTTGGGAAAAAATTGTCAAATCCAGGGGTTTATTGCAACTTTCTTTCTAAAACTGTAACCTCCTGCACCTCATTTCAATATCTGACACATTTGGAAGAGTTATGCAAAGGAAAGTAGCCGCTCATCAAGCTGTCTGTCTCACCTATCTCCCTATGAAACACATAATCAGAGAGCACTTACATCAGCTTCACAGCCCTGGACATTAAAGCGACTGGTTTTTATCTCCTTGTGCAATTGCTTGTTTTGCTTCTCAACCAGACAGTGCTGGGCACGCTCTGTCAAACACCAGGTTAACACACTCTTATCTGACCCACTTCAGATACATACAACCATCTTTCAGAAATGATTTTCCATGCTACTGCACCATGTAATCCCTCAGAAAGCTCCTACTCTCCATTGCCTTTCCTTATCTTTAAGCAAGAAGTGTTTGATAGCATCTTTGGAAAATAAACTTCAGAAAATGTTGATACCAA
>JANHGB010052696.1:28343-41138 GCA_026283785.1 Coracopsis vasa | reverse complement strand
AGTGAATTTTGACTTTCCGTTCCTGCATGCCTGTGCAATGTTTCTGTAGCGATGTTTATTCCTGATTACTCTCTCCACACACTTCCATTTTGGAAGTAATCAGTTTTGGAACCGTCAGGGTTGTTATGAAGCTTATTTTGTCCTGATGCATCACTCCCTGCATGTCAGTTTGTAGAGGCACTCTCTGGAGGCAATCTTATTTCACTGATCAACATTGGTAGTGGTTTACTGATGTGAAGATCAATATATTTATTGCAATTCTTTAATATTCCTTTTTCCTTTTCCTCCAGTGGAAAAGGTGCAAGTTTCCACATACTGAAATATTTGTATGTTTTGACTAATGTAAAAGTACTTCCACTATTTAGTTATGTTTTTCTGACTGAGAATTTAAAGTTACATGTTTATTGTGGGAAATGGATGATATGGCAGAAAGCCATCCCAGCTGTGCCAAGGCAAGCCACAGGAAGCTGGTTTCTGAGTTTTTCAAAAGCATCACTATGGATTTGCTGATACATTCATGTTCACTTCTGTTTAATCTGTTCATTGGCACAGGGCTAAGTTTGACATAGATGCCAAGCTCTCAGATACCAAGCTGTGTGTCCTCAGCTTCAGCTTTTACTAAAGAGAAGTTAAGCTTTCAGGGCCAAAGGCATCTTAAAGAAAATTAAAAAATAATGGGTGAGAGGACGAATGATGTATTTGTGTTGTCAGCAGAATGTGATGGCATCATAGCTGTGGAATCTGGGATGATGACTCTGTCAGAAAAGCCTCCAGCAAAGAGCTGAATACCTTCTCTCATCATTAGAGCAAAGGGATGTTTTGCAGGAACTGGCATATAATCAAGATACTGTTTTGTGAGTTACATCTGAATCAGTTTCAAGCAGAAGTTAAGTTACTGGTTTAGTTTCTGCTTCTCAGAGTATATCTATGGAATATCCCTTGGAGTTCCTCAGGTCATGCACCAGGGCTGTACCACAGTCAGCCTGTCTGTTTACCTGTGTAAAGGTGACCTTGATTCTTTTGCATTTTACATGGCTCTCAGAGTTGTTCTTCCATAAATATTAGTATTCATTTGCACTCCAAAATCCATCCTGGCAGTAACCAGTAGGTGAGGTAGTGAACAGAGAGAAGGTTTCATTCACATATTAGCTTTAAACTGTGGGATTATTGTATTGGGTTTGTTTAGTAACTAATACACAGTCTCCTTCATATATCCCAGAGGTCCAGCAGTATCAGCCAGACAGGAGTAGTTCTGAAAAAAGGAAGAAAGACTTGCTATTTATTTGCCTGTTTAAAATAATGTCTGGTGGTTTGGATCATATTGACAAAGATGAGCTGAAAACTTACCAAGTATGAAGGTTTTAACTACGAGTTTCCTCCTGTAAAGTTCCTTGTTTTCCATTTCTACTTCAGTGGGAAAACCGCACACGTAAAATCCCAAACAATTAGGTGAGCTGTCCTAGGAGCAATTCCTAAGACAAACTGCAGAACAATTTTTGCATACACTGTATGTATAAGATTCCTCGGAGCCATCTTTTCCTTCAGCAGACAGTGAACAGGAAGATTTAGTCTGATCATGGAACTTGCCCTCGGAGGAGAATGACATGAGGAAAAAGCCATTTCAAGAAACTCAGAGTGACAGTCAGGCTACCTGTCCGAATAAAATCTCTGCCACTTTTTGGTTTTCCTGATGAAATCCTCTTTTTTTTATGAATAAGTCTTTCCTCTCCGTCTCTGATGTTCAGTGAGATCATATGAAGGACATAAGCCAAGGTCATATATTAGTGAATGAAAAAGCATTTGGGGTACAAAGTGTAATGCAGGTATCAGGAGTTACTGGAGGAAACATCAAAAGTAATGTTTTCTGTTACTCTTAATTCTGGCAAGCTGAAGCTCTTCAGTCTGAAATGTTCCGCCAGCTCTCTGTGGAATCTTCTGATTTTTTTAATGATTATGCTAAAAATATTTCTTCATTTAGGAAAGTAAATGGAAGGAAAAAATGTTCTTAAAATGTTCTTGTACTATTTTGTTCAGAAGTATGGGAACTAACTGTTTGATGGGGGAGTTGTGAGTGGTTTTTGTCTTCCTTGTGAGAATTCACCTGAATTTTGCCAATTTACTAACCCCTAGATTCTCTAAGGAGGGTATTTATACTCAGCCTGCTTCTTGCTGGGTTTGCAAGAGCCAAGTAGAATATTTGAGGCAGTCATTTCTTGTGAATGCCAGGGACTGCCCCAGTCCTTGGCACCAGTGCTGAGAGCCAAGTGACATTAGTTGGTGCTCTGTCGCTCAGTCCTGTCAAGGAAGGGAAGGGAAAATATAGGAACGAAAATGTGCATGGCAAAAATATAGGGTGAGGAAGCAGAAGAAGATGAAAGATGATGTATAAATAGGGCAAGACAAGAATGAGTGGAGTGGAACACAAGATAACCAAGGAAAAAAACTGTGGGAAGTAGTGAGAAGCAGAGGCAGAATGAGGGTGAATAGCTGGGGGGAAGGAGGGCGGAAGGAGCTGCAACAAGCAAAAGGAGCTTGGATGCTGAACAAGGACAAAGGTTTCAGTCTTCACGATCTCTCTAGCCTTCTGATTCATCAGCTACTTCACCAGCTCAAGGGGTAGTGGCTGTGCAGGGCTCAGCATGGGCAAGCAGATTCTTCTGGAACTGGAGCTGTGCCTGTAACACACAAAAGATCAGTGTAATTCTGTATGGTGGCACTTTTATTCAAGATGCAGAACAAAGTGTGAGAAATAAAGATTTTTCTTTCTACGTGGTTTACTTGATAGTTATAAAATTGGAAAGCCCTTCTCTCAAAAGGTGGCAAGTGCCAGAGTTCTGCTTAGTCCTGCAGTTTTTATTCACTCCTCTTGTCTTTTGGTACACAGCCACATGATATTTTTTACTGATGGAATACCTTGGTGATAATGCTTTACTTTCCAGATTCTCTGTGGACTTCCCTTGCTGATGGTAGAGTCAGGCTGAGGATAGATAACTCATGTCCTCAGACTCCCATAACAGTTCATCAGATGTTCAAGGACAGCCTTGAAAAATATGGATCCCTCAATGCTCTGGCCAGCAAAAAGAATGGAAAGTGGGAGAAGATAACTTTTTCAGAGTATTATTGCCTCTCCAGGAAAGCAGCCAAAGGCTTTTTGAAGGTAGGTACAGGAAACAAAACCAATTTCTTTTTCTGCCTTTGTCTTCTTGAAGCAAGCAAAACCCCCATTCCACTCTATAAGAGGCTTTTCCTATTAATTGAAGATCATCAGTCACATTCTTTATGGAAATAATAATGGTGAAAATTGCTTTTGATAGAAGAGATTACACTGGTGTCAAGGAAACTTGACTTCAAATGAAGAGTTGCTGTATTACACTGTCTCACTGAGGCCTGGGTACAAAGCTCAGCAGAAGACCTAAAGATTAAAAACAGAAAAATAGGTAAAAGCAGCTCTGTCATGAATTTGGTGTGATAAAGACAGGTTTGAAAACATTTTAAACATAAGGTAAGATTAGTACTTGTTATGCTCTTGCTGTTATTGAAAAGTTGTTTTTTTCAGGCCTTTCTGGACAGCAGGGCTCAAACAAACAGGAGAAGGTGTGGAAAGTTTAGATCATGTTAACTGCTGATAGCTACATGTTTTGCTGTGGATAACAACAGAGATGGACATAGCTTGTCAATACCAAATAATAAATCAAAGCTTTCCATGGTTTATGTTTGTGTGCATGCTTCATGCTATAGTTTTCTCTTCAGTGTGCCTATATTATATGAACTTATGCTTATTATTTTTAAGCTTGGTCTTGAACGATTCCACAGTGTAGCAATCCTTGGATTTAATTCTCCGGAATGGTTCATCTCAGCTGTTGGAGCTGTATTTGCTGGGTAAGATTTTTGTTTGTTTGATTTTTGTGGCAGGTTTGAAGATTTCTGTTTTGCTAGGTCTGGAAATGTAGCAAATCAGTATTTGGTGTCTTGGAAGCTGTGCTGCAGGTGGTTGGCACATTCAGCAACCTACTGGAGTCTCACAGCTTTCAGTATATCCAAAACAGTGCAGACACTTACAAACTGATCCCTTTTGCTATGGGCTTAACTGTGACAGTCACACAAAAGCGGTTGTACAGTATCTTATCACTGGAAGATGTGGGAAACAGATGAGACTTCATCTTTTATAGTAATGATGTTTGTCTATAGCAAGATATGTTCAAGTAGATGAAGTGCCAGGTAAATACAAATTAGCCTGATTCCTTCTGTCCTGATACCTGTTTATACAATTTGAATTTTACCTCTTAAATGTGTTTCTGTGCCAGTGAAATTGAAATTGGTATCTGTGCAGCTTGAGCAGGAAGAAGACATGGCTGTTGGGGTTTTTTTACCACTTTCCAAGCTAACCCTCTTGTAGCCTCAAGTGAGTTAAAATGCTGAATTCTAGCCTATGGTATCTTCTCCTAAATAGAGTTCAGAGATTAGTTTTTGTCGTGTGTGTATATCAAATAGCCATGTGTATCAGAATACTTGAAACAAACATGACAGCTCTACTGCTCTTTACTTCCACATCTACATACCCTTCCAGCTTTCATCTGATCTTTGATTATTATTGTCTTTTTTTGATGCTAAGTGCAGTTATGTGTGTGTATGAATATATGTTCTTATATACACATTTTTGATGCAGAGGAATTGTCACAGGGATATACACAACCAATTCTCCAGAGGCCTGTCACTACATTGCTCACGACAGCAAAACCAATATCATGGTTGTGGAAAATCGGAAGCAACTGGACAAGATAATGCAGGTATAGGGTGGCTGAATGGTTATTGAAAAGCCCTCATTTCCCCATTCCTCAATGCTGTGCTGGTTCCATATGCACTATCTCTATCGTGAAACCTCTCATGGGAGCGTTCTTATTTGGAAATCTGGTATCTGAGGATGCTGAGGAGCCGTGGCTGGGGGTTTGGTTTGGTTTGGATTTTGCTTTTTTCCTTTTTTGGCTGGAAACAGATTAAACCAGATTTTCTAGAGAGCAGCCTGTGTAGTATCTCCTTTTATTCCTTCTCTCCCCTCCTCATTGGTTGTGAGTTTAAGGGAGAATATTTGCAGGTGAAGGAAAACAAGAGATTTCTTGTGACTGTCAAGCCATTACAGTTTTGACAGTATTTTAGTGGGAAAAAACCCCACTTAAGATATGAGTAATAAATAATTTGTTTTTAACAATCCAACAGATCTGGAATCGCTTGCCACACTTGAAAGCTGTTGTGCTGTATAAGGACTCCATTCCAAAGAGATATCCAAATTTGTATACGGTATGTGAATGCTAGAACAGAGTTATAGTTCTTGGGGTATTAGATATTTGATTAATTCTACTACATTTAATCTGTGGAACATCTGCCATTTAGCATGCATTGATGTGTTCCAGCACATTCAAAAGCTTCATCAGCTTTTTCTGTCTAATTTACCTGTAACTTTACATTTGATAGTTGACATTTAAAATTAGAGGTACCTTGCTTAACTGTCTTTCTTATGCCTTCCTGGCTTTTTACTTGACTGGATTAGCAAAACACTTATAGACTGCAAGTGGGAACATGTGCTCTCAAATGGTTAAAAATCAAAGTTGTCCGCTGGTGCTGTTGAAACCTGAACTGTGGTTAGTTACACTGGATCCAATGTGAAAGTGCTTGTACACAAAGTATTCCAGGCAACAGGCAACAAGTAAAAAGAAATAAATATGGACTACACAAAGAGGAGCACATTTTCTTAGTATATGTAGAATCTTCATATCACATTGTAAAAAACAAGCAGGAAAAACAGGACAAAGATAGGATCAGGAATTTCTGAGTGGTAGAAGGCCAGCCTTTAATTTAAGAAATAGGAGCACTTAAAGCAAACCAGATTTTTGTAAGCATGTTATTCCAATTTGTGCTGAAAATAGTGAAGTAATAAGAATACAAAAGTCAGCGTTTTAAGTGGACTACAGATTATCAGGTTTTAGGCTGTAAAACTTCAACTGAGGGAGGCAAGGTACTAATGAAGACTGGACAGCATAGAAATATTTAAAAATACTTGCAATTTTGATGATCTGAGGAGTTACTCAAGAAACAAGTCTTCTGCACTTGTTTTAATCATCTTTTGCTGTGTTGAATAGCATATAACTTGATAACAAATGGTTTCTGTTGCAGTGCTGTATGTACTGGTATAGAGTATGCCCTGCATCCAGTACAATAAAATGATGATTTTATTATTTATATTTCTTAGTAAAAAGAATAAGCTTGCAGTTAATTCTGGAACAACATTCCATTGCTGAAACCGAAATGCCTGAGAATTGGTCTGTTCAAGTGTCATGTTGGACACACTTTCTCAGTGGAGAAGGGGAGCTGTGAGAGTGTCTGACAGTTCCATAGTTTGTTTTCTAAAGGAAGAATCAGAGATAACTCACTGTCCTGGGAAATGATTGGTTGTTAGGTTTGATGTAAATCAAACCACGCAAACCACATGGCATTTGATGAAAGGAATTTGCATTGCACGATGACAACTAACATGTAATGAGCTATTGTCACAGTGAGGGCAGAGCCCTAGTTCCCTGATGAGCACATGTTTCCAGCAGGCAAATGCAATGTCAGTGGTGTGTGTGACTGTACCTTTCGTGGTCTGTGGAATGGGAACACTGCCTGTTGCAGGTACTGTTCAGTAAACAAAACCTAGGCAACAGATTTACAGGGATTAACGCATTCATTCTAGAGAAGACAGGTCAGCAAGGCCTGTCTGCTTGGAATGACTGCTAAATCACATAGAAACAATTACATCCTTGACACTCAGACTTTCCAGGAGCTAGTGAAACTATGCAGCAGCATTCTGTGGGAAGGGATAGAATGTGACAAAATCTCTACCTGCTACAGAGCTGTGTACTGCCTCTCTTTTCAGAGATGTGGTTTATTGGCAAAAAGTATAAAGCTGATGAAACATACTTAGGACAGCCTTGTCACTCAAGAAAAGGAAGTCTCAGTGATGCAGAGGCTAACTGTTGTAACCCTAATGGCATAGGTCTGAAAGAAACAATGGGCACCCCTTCAAGCACAGGCTTTCCTTTTTCACTTCTGCTGTCCTTCATGTCATTCCCTTTACTGCTATGTAGTCCTAGATGTATCTCCAAGAAATCATTAAAGAATGGAGGTGCTGCATTTGAATAACACAATTGTGTAGCACAGTATAAATCATATGATTCCAATGGGAAACTGACAGTTGGGTTGTTGACTATCTTAAAAGATTTTTATTGACTATCTTAAAAGATTTTGTTATATCCTAGTTTTCAATTAGAGTTGAAATCAATGGCACCCTTAGCAGCATATCAAGTGCATGCAATAGAAGTGTGTGGGAGCAGCCAATATAATAAAGAGGATCAGGTTCAGCACCCTTCCGGGCTGATCTGTGTGGCACAAAAGTCCAGCATCATAAAAGCTTTAGTTCATTCTAGATTGAGCTGAATTTGAATGGAAGTTGTGTCCAGCACCATATGCTCTGTTTGCTATAGAGCAGCAGATAATTTGGGCAAACATTCCCACATATAGACAATGAGGCTTTTGCAAAGCAGCTCTCATCCAATTGTTTATATTAGTATTGATATAAAGGACAAGGAGTTACAGATAGAGTGTCACAAGTGTACTCTAACTTAAAACCAGATACATCCAGATTCCTTTGAATAAGATTCAGAATTATTCTGACAGTGTGAGATAGTAACAGAATGTTAGTCTCTGTGACTTGTCCATAGTACCAATCTTGGAGGAGAAGTAGTATTACCATTCCCTTAGACACTGAAAAGACTCATGGCGGCACAGTTTTAGATAGTCTGTTTGCAATTCACACATCAAGTTCTAAGCTAGTGTTATCATCTTTCTTACATAGGCAAGACCTGGGGAAACTTGCCTTGGAACTGTGCAGAGCAAGGCACAGAAGCTGTCTGCCATTTTTGAGACTGATGAGGTACTGAACCTTTCCCACTTGTAAGAAGCCGTTTGATATCTTGTATTTTCTCTTACATGTTCTAGATGGAAGAGTTTCTGGCGTTGGGAGATGATGTGTCTGATACTACTTTGGATGATATCATTAACTCTCAAGAGCCAAATCAGTGCTGTGTGCTAATATACACGTCTGGAACAACTGGGAAGCCAAAAGGAGCCATGCTGAGTCATGACAATGTATGTGCTTTAGGCTTTTCCTTCAGCTTAAAAATAGTAGAGTATGAGGGTATTTATTCTTGTGTTATGAAATGACTGGTACATACTAGAGCCTTGAAGTCCTTTTGCTTTTGCAACATGGGTAGTGTACTACAAAGCAGTATTCAAAATGCAGTTGTGAAGTTGTGAATGCGTATACCTTCTGGTGAAATATAAGCAAGGTGAAAAATGAAACTCCATTCAAAACTAGCACTTCACAAAATTGAACAGTTTGTTATGAATAGGGTTTCTATTCACTGGTTTTCTTGTAAGATCCAATGCATGTATTCATAAATATCATTCACAGATTGCCATGAAGTCTCTCAGGTGATGTCACAGGTCATCTTGAAAGAGACAAATCATATACATCAGCCAACCACTATCAAAACAGCTTTGCTTTTGCAAAGGACTTTCCATGAAGGACCACTAGCAAAGATCTGAAGTGTAGTTTTTTGGGGGTTATATACACGTATAATTTTTTTAAGGTGGCTGAGCAGGAGTGGAAAATGGTAGGGAGCCTTTCTGAACACAGACAGTCTGTGAACAGGCTGATCTCAGCTGTGGCTTCTCCTCTTAAAATAAAGCAGAAACTATTGCAGAGGTGTCCACTGTGAGGAGCAACTCACCAAAATGTGGGGAAATAGTAAAGTAGTACTTCAAATCAGAACATACGGAACTTGGTAGACAAAAAGACTGATCTTACACTGCAGATCCTATGCTATTCCATCTCAAAGGAGTCTGGTGTCATTTCAGTGTTAGCTGCCAAGCTATTTCTGGCTGCTGATCACAAGCAGGCTATTTTTATGTTGATGAACAGTGGAAAACATGCCTTGCCTGTAGCTATGCTGCTGCCTTCTTTAGTCAAAAGATGCTTGCC
Source organism: Coracopsis vasa (assembly GCA_026283785.1). Taxonomy (NCBI): domain Eukaryota; kingdom Metazoa; phylum Chordata; class Aves; order Psittaciformes; family Psittacidae; genus Coracopsis; species Coracopsis vasa. Next base: position 32,062 of record JANHGB010052696.1, on the reverse strand, counting down.
AGTGTCCATGTGCAAAACCAATGTTGAATTAGTCATATATGTACCCACATAGATCTGCTGTGAGTGTGCCTGTGTGCCACAAGCTTGGAGGATAAGCAAATCAACATAGCTGCATCAAAAAGACACCCCAGTTCTATCTGGTGTCTAAGTCTCCCATAGCCACATACCCAGTGGTGCCATCTAAACTTGAATGGCCTGGCCTGACAACATGCTGCTCCTTAAAAACCTCTCTTGAAAATCTCTATTTCCTTAGACCAAATGTACATTTTGTACCATCTAATTTATTGCAAGGAAAAGGAGCTGGCAGGAACATCCTGTGATACAAATAACATGCAGTACCTGTTATCTCTTCCCATCTTGAATAATCTCAGTTCTGTGTCCTACCTTACCCATTTCAGATTACAAACTCCTCTGAGAAAGAGCTGTTTCTTGGTTTGGTTTGGGGTTTTTTTGTTCTTTGCATGTGTATCTTTTCCCAATCCTCTTATATCATCACATGTATTTGTGGGTCTTCCATATTCTGATAATGAAGATCTGCATATCTGGCATCCTTGAACTGCATCTTCTGAGATAAAGTGAGAATTATGGAGAAGGAGGGGAACATTGTTCAGTTTCACTGTGAAGTCACACAGCACATCTTCAAAAACATTCATATATGCAGTGCCACTGATCAGGGTAGGGGTGTGTGTGTGTGACCTGTGGACCACTGTGGTGAGCACCCTGGAAGCTTCCAGAGGAGCAGAATATAGCGTCTATCTTCCTCATTAGTGCATAGCCAGGTATTGATCAATACAAGGTAATGAGCTTGTTGCTGATACTAAACTGTCCTTTGAGCTCCCTGATCACTCTGTGTTATTTGTTCTTTTTTAGGTAAACATATAGATAGATATACAGCACCGGTGAAGAGTGCCAGGTTGATATATGTATACATATGCATATATACATAGTAGGAGAGTTGCAAAAGAAGAGGCAGATCAATTTGCCCATCCAGCCCATGGCTGCCCTGCTCAGCATGTTGTTAGGGCATAGGGGGTTGTAGCATTCATAGCCCAGTCAGGGAGCAAAAAGACTGCATTTACTTACGTTATATGCAAGACTTTGTTGCTGCTAATTCATCTTGCTTTGACTGAGCATCCCCCAGGGCGTTGACAGTCTGTTGTGCTGTCAAAGATTGCAATGTCTTCACCAATTTCTGTGAGCACAGATTAGCATGGCATGAGGCTCCTTAGTTTGTGTTAAAGGGGAAAAAAACCCCAAACCCACAATACCTAATGTGTTTTATAATTGATTTAAACAGATAACCTGGACATCAGCACACTGCAGCAGAGCAGGAGAAATGCAACCTGCAGAGGTCCAACAGGAGTCTATCGTCAGTTATCTCCCACTCAGCCACATAGCTGCGCAGATATATGACCTGTGGACTGGAATCAAATGGGGAGAGCAAGTTTACTTTGCTGAACCAGATGCTCTGAAGGTATCTTTCTTGCATTGTACCTAATTCAGCTTCTTCTTCTTAGAAAATATCACAAGGAAAGAATATGTTCTCGAAAGAGGATGAAGATTGAGAACCCATTATTGTAAGAATTATGAAAAAATAAAATCCATTAGACCTGTGATCCAGAGCTGTAGACACCAGTTAAAATGGATAATCCAGATCCATCAAATTCTTTTAAGGCAGAAAAATTTGCATCTAAAGCAAAAGAAGTATAAGCAATTTCTGGAGGAAAGGGAGGCAGAAGGATCTAAACCACCTGTGTGTTTTCCTTCTTGTATATATACTTCCCTGATGTGTCAGCTGGCAAATGTTAGTGCATATGTCTGACTGAAGCAGGCTCAGCAGTCCTTTGTATCCTACATGTTTAGTGATATTCTACATGTTAGTGTTGCAAGAGATAGACTGTATCACCAAACATCTTTATCACTGCTGTGGACCTTTTGCAATGCTTTGAAATGATTTAATGATTTTAATAGGGCAGCTTGGTCAACACACTAAAAGAAGTGCAGCCAACATCTCACATGGGAGTTCCCAGAGTATGGGAGAAAATCATGGAGAAATTAAAGGATGCTTCTGCTCAGTCAGGATTTATGAAGAAGAAAATGCTGTCATGGGCTATGTCACTTAGCTTAGAGAGAAACATAAACTGCTCAAGCAGGTATGTATTACAGTGAGTGAGATTTCCCATCAACTTGAAAGTAGCTATCTGCTTGTAATAAACCATGAAGCATTGGTGAAACTCTTAAGTGTAAATGTGTAACATTTGGCCTTTCAAAACAGCAAACACAATGCAAGTTATCAGTCCCAATAGGCTGATCTTAAACACAGGTGACTGTTTAAAGTGTACTCCTACTAACACGTCCTCCAACTTGCATGACACAATGAAGTGTGAAATTACTTACAGAAAATGCATTCCAAAAGCTTGTACAATGGTGCTGCTTTGCTTGTCTGATCATTCAGCTTCTCAGATAGGTCCTGCACAACTCACATTGTAGTGGTAGAGGTTCTCAGAGGCGCATTTAACCGATAAAGAATCTGAAGTACAAGAGTTTATAGAATCATAGAATAATTAGGGTTGGAAAGGACCTTAAGATCATCCAGTTCCAACCCCCCTGCCGTGGGCAGGGACACCTCCCACTAAACCATGCCATCTGGGATTCTACCAAAATCAGGAATTCATCCCTTAAACTGCATTTTCTTGTTCCTGTTTTTGGTGGTGATAAGAAACACTACTAGTGTACACTAATTCTTTTGGCTGGGCTATTCTGCAGCCAGTTCATCAAGCTGACATAATCTACTTGGCAGGGCATTACTACAGTGTCAGTACAGTTCTAGGGAAGGAGTGGATCTGCATGATGAAGGCAGTGCAAGTAAATTGGCTTAAGCTGTTGAACCACACCTTAACTCAAAGACAGGCTCCTGTCTGTATCTAAATTCTTATCTAAATTCAAAGATTGAATTGCCCATTTTTCCTTGCCAGAAGGCAGACTAAGATAATGACAAGGAATCAATATTTGACCCATTTGGTATATCTGCCAATAATAAGTTTATTCTAAAACAGTGCAGTTTTACAGGCAATCTGGAGGTATCCATTACATGTTCAGAAAATCAAGGGAATACCCTTGATACTCACTTCTATGCCTGGTTCAATTTCTTTTTGTGAAGCAACTTTGTAGTTAAGGAGCTAGAATAAGGAGTGTCATGATTTAAGGCCAGCTGGCAACTCAGAACCACGCAGCCACTCACTCACTCTGCTATAGCTTACCTCAACTTACAGTATGAACTCCACATAGGACTGGACAGAGCAGTGGGGCTATGCTGTTCACTGAGGAGCATCCCACATGCTCAGGTAATTGCCCAACCAGTTACTGCCAAACCACTTAAAATTACTAACCTCTAACTCAAGAAGTGAGATGGTAAAGCTCTGGGCACTACATTCAGTCTTTCTCCTGTAACAGCCACTGATATCCTTGAAACCTCAACTGAAGAGTTTAATGTCTCTATCAAGTGAGGTGAACTTGACTGAAATGCTCAGAAGGGTAGTCCAAAATGAAAACCAATAACCAGTGTTACAAAATAGATTTTATTTCTTTAAGAAGGTGGGTAACCACACAGAGCAAGTCACTGCTACTTACCACTGTCCACAGCCTCCACTTCTCGGTCTATTGCATCCCTGATCATTAGCGGGTGAATAAAGAATTGTGCCCACCTATGAAACAGAAAA
>JANHGB010052696.1:8028-28243 GCA_026283785.1 Coracopsis vasa | reverse complement strand
GGCCTGTCTTTCCTAAAGAGCCTGTAACCTTCCATTCCAACACTCCAGTCATAGGAGCCATCCCACCATGTTTCTGTAATGCCTGATGTTTGTTTTATACAATGTGGCTTTATACATTCTTGATGTATTTGCAGTATTCAAACATCTCAAGAGCTGGAGTTCACTAGCAAGGAAAGACAGTAAATGAGAAAAGGACCAAGATGTAACCTGGTTTTACTGACATAACTTCTGTCAACACCCAAAACCAAACGGCAAATAAATCTCTAAACAAAATTTGTGTCCAGTTTCATTTTGGCAATCTCCAAGGTTGCTCTGACTTACTGTCTCCTTCTCTTGTGTGTTCTTACCTCAGCAGTGATTTAAAGCAGTTCTGGATGAGGTTAGCAGACTACTTTGTGCTTTCGAAAGTACGCAATGCACTGGGGTTTTCTTCCTGTCAGAAGCACTTTACTGGTGCTGCTCCTCTCAATACAGAAACATGCTATTTCTTCTTGGGTTTGAACATCACCCTGTATGAGGCCTATGGGATGAGCGAGACCACAGGCCCCCATTGCCTATCTGGGCCAAACAATTACAGGCAGCACAGGTAACTTTATTTCTTTTTTTAATTTTTGCTGTTTAATTTTACCCTCTGATATGTTTCATATCTTTATGTTTTTACCAAGTTCAGCACAGATCTCGTTGCTTATTTTATTTTCTCTTAAAGCAGTGCTGTTTTGTTGAGACTTTGGGAGGCAAAATAACTTCCAGGTCAGAAGCTGAACACATTGCCTCCATAGCATGCCACACCAAGAGCACTGAAAGGGATCCACAGCATTATACGCACAACACAGTTAATAAATCTGATGTATAACCTAGCCCTGGCCCAGGGTAGGTTAACTTTCAAATGCAAGACCTCAAATACAGAAGTGCTTTTACCCCTGAAGATACAGAGGGATGAAAAAAACCAAACCAGGGAGCACAGACCAAGATAGACAGCCAGGAAGTGCTTAGATACTCTTAACATATGTAATCTAGTGAATTTATACTCCATAGTTTTCTAACAGTTCCAGCAGGGTGTTACTTGCAGTTACTTTGATGGGTTTGGAGATGTGGTGTGTTAGAAGTCTTATCAGTATTATGTTTAATATCTCTATGCTTTTCTCTGGTAGCTGTGGGAAACCAGCACCTGGCTGCAGAGTGAAATTGGTGGACAAAGATGCTGAAGGCAATGGAGAAATCTGTTTCTGGGGAAGGACTGTTTTCATGGGTTATTTAAATATGGAAGACAAAACAAAAGAAGCCTTTGATGAGGATGGGTGGCTGCATTCTGGAGATTTAGGAAAACTGGACAAGGATGGCTTTCTTTATGTCACTGGAAGAATTAAAGGTAAATAAGTAAAAACCTTGTTCCATGATAGTGGTAACTGTTCAGTCAGATTTGGCCCATCTAATTAAGTGTCTTTCCTCCAATGCCAGTGACATTGACCTGATAGGAAAGCAAAATAAACTCTCTTATGAGGAAACCACAGTGTGCCCTGTTCAGGAAAGGTTTCCCTTTAGTCTGTAAGATGTGGAGATGATTCAGCTCCTACAATGAGGCTTTTTCTCTTCCAGACCTTTATTCAGTATTAGTTACAATTAATAATCTAAAATACTAATGCAGGTTTAATGTGTCATCTTTGATTCTAATAATCCATTAAGCTGTCCATTCTCCCTTTGAATCTTGCTAAATTGCCTTAATTGTACATTAGAATGTTTAGACAATAATGAGAGAGGGCCCTGTGTTACACAGCAGTTATTGCTGTAGGTCAGAGTTTGGTTCCTCTGATGCCCTAGGCAATGTGTTTGCAGAGACTGGTATTGGGAAAGCTAAAGCAAGAAACCTAGGTATTATTACAGTACATAGCTTTAAGTCTCACAAGAGTAAGCCTGGTCACTTGCTTACTCGGAAGCTTGTTTTCACAATTTATATTCAGAAGGTGGGATTGCTCACAGTCAAGATGTAACTGAAGAAGATTTAAAAACTGAGTAATTATCATCTTAGAATATATGGTGAATCACTAGGGAGGTAACATGGATGAGTGAATTTGTCAATAGGATGGCAGAGTGTCCTCTTAAGAATCAGAACTTAGGTAGGTCCTATTAATAGCCTGCACCAAATGCAGCTGTCTTGATTTTAGCTTGCTTTCTTGTCTGATTCATTTTCCTTTAGCATAGCAGTTACCAATTCCTAGTCTCATTCCTTCATGACATTTGTGTTGCACTTACATCTTCCTTGGTTGCTGAGTTAATAACAATTACTCTTAAAGCACAAAGATGTAGCTAGAGAAGTCCATACAGGGGGAATATTTGTAGAGGGGTGGAAAAAGTTGCTGCCACTGTTACAGTTGCCTGGATCCCCTGTGATAAAGCCAACATGTCAGACAATGAAAACCCAAGTGCCAGAGTGATTGAGTGAGGACCTAAAGTAAGGACAGGATTTAGGCAAAAGGAGGGTGGAATGAAAGGGAAAAATAGACCTAGACAAGTTTGGATACACAACTAGCTTTGGCAGGTATCTGTGGCTTGACAAAGTCTCTCGTTCTATAAACACTATTTGTGCTTCCTCAAGTGTGTGCAGTGTGTTGGATAGGGAGAAAAATAACTTTTATAATTAGGAGATCAATACCTATTTCATACCAGAAGATTGAGTATAGACTGGAAGTTATTTCTTATCATAGTTCTCATGGAGCAGTAGAGATGGTAGGGCCCAAATCTGTGAATGCTGAAAGGGTGCTACATTCCCTTGATTGCATCTAAATTCTTCCACTTTATCACTGATAGGGAAACAGGTACCAACCCAATCCTTAATTACACACAGGACTGGTGTACCATTTGTCTGCATTATTTGTTGGACCATACTCTGAAATGCTACAAACTGTTATATGAGGACAGTGAGAAGTCACCAGTGTAATTAAAGCCAAAAGCTGGAATTTACCTAGATAATACTAAAATTTGTGGTAATTCCAATGAGTATATGTACTGTACTTCAGACAGAATGCATTCAAATAAAAATGCACATTCCTTTCTTAGTAGGATAAGGTATGAGTACCATTGTATACAAACCTTAAAAACATTCAGATTCCAGTGTGTCATTCTGTTCCTTCGGGGCAGGGATCACTGCTTACACTGCAGACTTCCTCCCCTGATTTCTCACACTCCTCTCTCCTTTCTCTGTTGCTTTTATGGAGCCTTCCTGTAGTTGTAACTTACTTTTGTCTGACCCCTCTTGGTGGCTTTAAGAATTAGTTTTAATCATGACATTAACGATGGACTTACTTTATGGTGAGGTGGCAACGGTAAAATAGAGCGTGAATCCTACACTAATTGGGAAGAGATGATTGTTCACACCCAAATTCCAGATTATGTAACAGCTCCTTGAGAATAACTAACCTGGTACTAGATGATGTAAAAGTAATCTGGAACAAATATCTTATACTTAAGGGAGAACTTGAGCACATATAGGAAAAATATTAGCATTTTTCTTTTTAAGATAATGAACTTCTAGACTTTGTTCTTTTTGAAAACATAGTGTTAAATCTCTTATTTTTTATGTCAGAATAAGACAAGTGATTCATTACAGACATGAACCTGATCGTCAGGGTTTATTTGAATTCAACTAACAGCCTTTCTTTTTTGTCTAGATTTGATAATTACAGCTGGAGGTGAAAATGTGCCTCCAATTCCAATTGAAGATGCTGTTAAGAAAGAACTCCCGATTGTTAGCAATGCTATGGTGATTGGAGATAAAAAGAAGTTTTTGTCAATGTTGCTGACTCTAAAGGTAAACCAGTTTTAATATTGCTTTCAGTGAGCACCTAACAAAATAATTTTGATCTGTTTGTGAAAAGACACAAAATTGGGTACAAGGACATTTGTGGGGGAAAAAGTGCGTAATAACTACAGACCAAATCCTGGTGGATCTAAACTTCATATGATCTGTGAAACGTCTATGTGCTGCTGCTGTTTTCTCCTATATGTATAGTAAGACACAGTTTTTAACTACACTGAAATCTTCAATTAAGAAATGTTAGAAGAGTGAGAAATCTACAGCAGAGCACATCAATCGCTTTGATTTTTACAGATGAGCAAAGCCAACAAGTGTTTCTGTTAGGGGCAAACCCAGTTTCTAACAGAAACTCTCCAGCAGAAACAAACTTTCCACCCGAAACACTTCCCTATGGTTTGCTCTTTTCAAATAACACAGGAATGAATGTAGGATAAAATAATTGGTAGCTTTGCTGTAGTATGTACTTCCACTGCGAAATCACTTGCACTTTATGTTCTGTGTGCATACATAGCGAATGATCCTTTAGTTTTTCTCTAGTTGTTTACCTGTATGACTGATAATCCCTGTTTACCGGTACAATAGAAATACGAATTTAAGAAGTCTTAATTTCAAAGAATGTTTCTATCTCAGGATGCTTACATTAGACCACAGTAATTCAAGTTAATGATGAGTTAAATGTTCCCCTGTAACTGGAGTAATTTAGAAAATGTGGTAGAAATTCAAGATCTAGAGATGGACTTTATTGCCTCATTCATTGACACCTTTGAAATCTGTTCATTTCATCTGCATATAAGCCAAAAATAATTGCATTTGGTAGTGGGAGAAAAAGCATTGTCATCTGCAGGTGTTCCTGGGTTTTAATGCTTTTACAGGATGTTTGGCTGGTGGTGCTGAGCTGCTTGATTCTTATTAGTCAGGAAGGACCTGATCAGAGAAACTTCCAATGCCTTGTAAGAGTGAACATGCGATGATTCACTTCATTTGATGTTTTAGACCGTGCTGGACCCAGATACATCTGAGCCCACTGACATTCTCACTGAGCAAGCTAGAGACTTCTGCCAGAAGACTGGTAGTAAAGCCACTAAAGTGTCAGAGATTGTAGCCACAAGAGACCAGGCAATCTACCAAGCCATTCAGGAGGGAATCGACAAGGTCAACATGAACGCCACTAATCGGGTTCATTGTATCCAAAAATGGATAGTTCTGCCAAGAGATTTTTCCATTTCTGGGGGAGAACTAGGTAAGATTTCCTGATTTCTGTTGAGGTCTACACATAGTAAAGAGGCTGCTGATCTGAGAGTATTCAAATACAGTTTTGTGTGCCAAATTCTGGCCACTCGAGGGAAAGGAAAAAGCCGTTAGCAATATGTGTTAAAGAATACAAAACTGGAGGTTTTGCTGTGCACATGTGTATCCTTCTGTGCTTACTTACACATACAGCTCGATAGTTAAATTTCAGATTGCTGTGGACAATTAAGTAATCGATTCTGGTTAATCCCTTGTGCACTATAGTATTAATTACAGTATTAATAACTTTCCCTAATAATACTGAAAATGTATTGTTTTAAAGTGAAAGGCAGCGAAAGCCTGACAGCAGAGCTGCAAGCACATTACCAGGCTCTTTGAATAAACTGGGAATTGTTTAAAAGCTTTCAAAAAATAATGAATGATTTTTAATGAAAAAAGTAGCAGGAATCAGTCATCATCTTACCTGCAGCTCCCTTTGAAGTCCTCATGCCCTACATACCACGCATGCTTCTCACTTTCAGCAGCTATCTGCACTCACAGGGTGGCAGATGTTCTTCCAAACAGGCTTTTCAATAGAAAATCCTTGGAACCAAAGCTCAGACTGAGTGGGAATTTTTGTTCCTATTTCTGCTGTTGTGACTCCCTCCTTCTCTTAAGGTCCGACGATGAAGCTGAAACGGCTCGCCGTGCTAGAGAAATACAGAACTGAAGTGGACTCCTTCTATGAAGAATGAGCAGTGTTTTCATCCAAGCATTAAGAAAGATCTGTGAGCTAAAGAATTTCCTAATCAAAAGCATTAACAAAGATTTACACTTGGTTTGGTTTTGTAGTCTAGAAACTGCTGTGTCAGTTTAGTTGTTTCTGAGACTCACCTGATCATTTGCCCTCTTTACAGAAGCATCTACACAGTGTGTCCATTTCCTAATACTGTTCTGACTTTGACCTAAATGACTAAGATTTAAAACATCCTCTTCTGTTGTATAAAATGGCTCTAATCCAGAGATGTGGTGGCTGCACCATCCCTGGAGACATTCAAGGCCAGACTGGATGTGGTTCTGGGCAGTCTGATCTAGTTGGAGATGCTCATTGCAGAGGCGTTAGACTAGATGAGCTTTGAAGGTTTGCTTCTAACCCAAACTATTCTGTGATTCTGTAATTCTTCTATATTGAAACACGAAAGTTGCCCATTGCTTATATTTGGGTAGAGCAGCAGTTAGCACTCCTGCAGAGTGCTGGAGTTCCACCACTCCAGCAAGGAGGTAGTTATTTAAAAGAAACTAAAATCAAAAGGGCTGGGTTTTTTGCCTCCCAAAGAAGTTTTTGTTTGCTCAGTAACACATTTCAGAACCTGAAGGCAATCCTCTTCCACTTTAACAGTGGTTAGAAGGCAGACTTTTGTGAAAACACCAGCTAGTAATTTCTTAAATCCATGTTGAAATGAGCATTACTCCCAGAAACAAATAATCAAAACAAAAACAAAGCTGGGGGAACAGCTCCCTAAGACTGTAAGGCAAAGCAGCAAACACGGGAGGTCTCACATTCAGTGCTATTGAGAACAGAAACTTTGTTGAGATTGCTTACAGCACTTTTTTTTTAAAAGCAAAAGGGTTTTGGAGCAATGGTTGTCAGTGTGCATCTGCATGTTTCAATATGCACATTGTACTAACGCTGCCAAGTGGGAGCTGCATTTCTTCTTCTCCATATAAAAACAAAATCATATTATGTGAGGGACACATGTGCCAGAAGGTTGTCTAAAGGGTTTGCTGTTAGTAAGTGATCTTTGGCAGAGAGTTGTAATAGGTAACACAAGCAGCCAGGCCACAGCCACTGTTTTTGATCAGAAAAATCATGCAGAATTGGATCTGTTTCCAGGAAAGTTCCATTACCGGTCTTGCACATCAACACGTAACACAAGACAGCAGCCTGGGATTAGAAAAACAAAACAAGCACTAGGACTTTGAAAAGTTTATTTTTCCCCATTTCTGCGCAATGGTAGCTCAGAAGTTCTTTAACAATATTAATCTGAAAGAAACAAGGAAGCAGCAGCTTGTAAACCACAGAAAGAAACGTTGCCCTATTCACCAGAAGCAGAGTGCACAAGGAATAAAGCTCATTGTCCCACCTCCAAGATGGTGTTAGACTGTACAAAAAGAGCTGGGATGCTTACTTTCATACAGCAACACTAGAAGCTGTTACTTAAACTTGATTTGACTTCTGAAACAACCAGCCTAAACAGTCTTAAAAGAAAGTAACTAAGTGGAGTGTTATCTATTAATAGAATTAAGCTTTAAGAAGCACGGTACTGGCAGTAGGGATAATCCTGTGCTGTAGTCATGAGTCTTAAAACACACGTTTTCCTGTAGGGAGTACCAATGGAAGCATACCTTGAGACATACAGATCCAAATGACTCATATGATGATCTGTACGTGAAGAAGGGAGGGAAAAAGAGTTGCTTTTGTGTGCTTTAAGCTCAGTAAGCCTGAAAGAAATAGTCCAAGATCCTCATGAATAGGATGAAATATATTTCTGGAACATAGGCACCAGAGCCAAACCTTCAATCTGTCTTCACCCATTTAGGACTAGTCTCTTACATTCAGGGTTTCTAGAATAAAATTACTAGTCAATACAGTAAGACACACTGAACAGAATGCATGGAAGTACAACACAAAAAGCGTTCCAGCATGAAGTCATGAAATATGTAGTATAAATTTGCAAAGTTAATACTTTCCCCTCACAATAAATAGCAGAACTAATTTTGACTAATTTACTCTCATTAGAACTCTGTTGTAAAGTGTGTTTCAGAGAGGAAAACTTGTAAGAATTATTTTGGTATATGGATTTGAACAATAATTTTAGTTCAACATTAATTCTCACCCCTGGCTGGTAAATGGTTGTGGGCTTTTAAAAATACACAAATAGAGTAAATCTCTAGGATTTTGTATTCCTTTATTCATGCCCTTGGAGGGCAAGGCTATACTTCATGAATTACCAGAGTATCTAAAGTGGTTTCTTCATTGCTTTTAACATGAAATTGCCATTTTAAGTTACTTCATACCCGTTTCTGTCTATGCAGGTCATCACGTGCTCCTGTTAGGCTGAAAATCTATCTCATAAATTCCAGCAAGATCAATAAAGTAGGTTTTAACCATTAAGGTGCTTTTATATTTCACTAATTCTATTACTGGTTTATTTGCATTTTCTTTTCTTTGTGGAAAGTAAAAACCTCCAGGTGAAATGGGAAATGGTAGAACAGCTCCAGTGGCAATGAAAGAATTCACTGACATAAAAATGTTCACCAGATAGAAAAAAATAAATATGACAAAGCACTTCAAGTCCACTGAAAGCAGGCACAAGCATGATTCGTAGCCATTTGGGCTGACTTTATTAATGGAGAGGCCCTAACTAAAAAGTTTGCTCTCAAGAGACAAGCAAACTATACGTGTATGGATCTCATATATAATGTACTTTGTGTGCTGTGTCCTTTTGGAGTTATTACAGGTAGTGTGAGAAAAATCTAGTCTTTGTCCTTTACTCTGCGGCAGATCTCCTCTGTGAATTCCGAACACTTGGCATTACCTCCCAAGTCTTTTGTCAAGACCTGAAAGAAAGAAAGAAAAACCATTACTAAACTGTTTTATGGGGCTGGTCTTGTCTGAACAGTTCTAGATTATGTTCTTCTATGTTGTGTGTGAATACTAAATAGGGGTGAGGAGGAATACATCCAGTTGGGTGTTTTCTGCATCCCATATCAATATGGACTTCATCAATAAGAACTGTATGGACTGAAGGAGGTAAAGAAAACTTGAGTACCAACATCACATGTTACCAGTTCTCCACATGATTTTATCTTAACTACAGGAAGAAAATATGTTTGGCCAAAGCTCTCCAAAGGCCCTTGTCCAAATAACAGTGTTATTAATCATTAAGTATTTTATTGATCATTATTAATGATTGATTTTATTAAGTTTTCAATAGGAACTTTGTCTTTTGGAAGTAAAAATTATATATGAAGGCTCAGCACAAAGGTAACTAACTGATTTTGGGGGACTTGTATGGGTTTTGGGTTGTTTTGTTGTTGTTGTTTAGTTTAATGTGTGTTTGTTGCTTGTTTTTAAGGAAACCTACCCAGAAAAAGCACACATAGCTCTTAATGCTGAATGTTAACACTTCTTTCAGTTTGCTTAGTTCAGTTAAGAGATGGAAAAATGCAGAGCTAAAGAAAGCTTTTCATCACGTGCAGCTCCTATCTGGCAGCATAAAGATAGTAAAATAAAGAAAGAAGTGGGCAACATTGCTAGTCCAACCTCGCTAGATTAAAGCAATTTAAAATCATGAGTTTTCCCCTTACATGACACACACAGAGATCTTAATTAAATGGCTGAGGGGAAGGAAGGAAAGGGAGAAACAGAAAGCAGGAGAGGGAATGAAGGTTGTTATTTTAGGATCTTGTCATTTTAACTGCATTATGCTTTTTTTGCCAATTTAAAAAGATTCTCTCCATTGTGAGCATATAACCATAATGGTGTAAGTAACTAGTAAACAAGTAGCCATATCACAAAACTTGCACTATGTTATCTTCCATAGTTACTGACCTGCAGATGGAGGATATTTCATTTCCAAAGAAGTAAATGGGAACTTTACAGGAGCACCTCTTTATTCACTTGTAAGTTAAGATATTTTTTAACTGCCTCCTACACACAGTGAGATAGCTGCAAACAGACCACTTATGAAATGGTAACAGCTTTTTGTTTAAGCATCCTTGTCACTTTTCATTACAAAGCAGCTTCTTAAGCTCCTGCCTAAGATAACTGAACCAGCCTAACTGCTAATTCTCTTTAAGAGCAATCTTCAGAATCTTTCCAGCTATGTTTGAAAAGGTGAATGTAAAAGTAGATGAATAAACCAACAATTTTAAGAGGACAAATTCAAGTCAGGTTTCAGAGCATGTGTGTCCCTGAATATGCCATTTGACTCTCTAATCTGGAGACACTTGCTGCCAAAGGGAAATTGCATTTAGTCTTAAGGGGAAAAAGTAAACAGTGGATAAAAACCTGTTTGTAGCCCAAAAAGGAGTGAAAGCAGTTAGAAGGTGAAAAAGAAAACAATGAAACTGAAAAGAGGAACAGAAATACTACAGTCAGGACTGAAATGCTAGAAAAGAAGTGGAGGACTAAGCCTGTGAAAGACAAATGAGTGTCCTTCACTTCAGGACCCAGATTTAAATATATGTCTTTTGTATACATTATAAACTTCACTACTGAAATATCATTAGTTACTGAAACCTCTAATCCCCTTCATGAAAAAACAGACATTCAGTTCTAGCTTTGAGAGTTAACAAAGCTGTGGAAATGTAAGATGAGCATTACTGAGACACAAGGAATGCTACAGCCTATCCTTATTACTGAGCTGGGCAGCTTTAATAACACCAAAGATAATAAAGTTACTATCAGAGGACAGTGGCACTGCTTATGCATCAGGCCTGCACAGCAGGTGGTGTTCCATTACCACACTGTTCAAGTGGTAATGTTCTAAGTTAATTTTTGCTATGATAGAATATGATTTCAGTTCAGTGCATTTATTTGCACACCCTTAGATTACCTTTCCATCTTTAATTGTTTCAAAGCAAGCTGTCTCAATTTTTGCAGCATACTTGTGTAGTCCCATGTGACGCAACATCATCACAGCACTGAGCAGAAGGGCAGTTGGATTTGCCATGTCTTTTCCTGCAATGTCTGGTGCTGTTCCATGAACCTAGAAATAAAAGTGAACCTATCTGTTATGATGTCAATAATGCTGATTAAAATGGTCTAGGCAATTCAAGTGTATACAAGCAACCTGAAACATAATCCTCATACAAGCGAGTTAAAATAGGACTTCACAGTGATAGTGGAAAAGAGATAGGAAAGATCAGAACAATTCAATTCAAAGGCATCAGAAAGGGGTAACTAAGTCACCTAGTATCTCCCAATTGTGCCCATGAAGTTCTATTTCACAGAGGGTATTTATCTTGCAAAACAAAGGAAAAACAAAGTGTCTGTAAAAGGACATGCAAAAAACTATGTGTAATGCATACTGTATGTGTAATACATACTGTAACTTCTGTCTCTGAGTAAAGGTTCAGCATCTTTACAGTAAAGAACAGTTTTACACAGAACTTAGTTCAGTGATAGCCACACTGTATGTCATGGAAGAGTTTTAGATTCTCCAGTTGAGACAAATCAGGTTAATACTGTACCTTGCAGAAGACAACTTACCGATTCAAAAATGGCAACTCCATTAGCACCAATATTGCCACTTGGTGTTACTCCAAGACCCCCAATCAGTCCAGCACACAAGTCACTGGAGATATAAAAAAACAACAAACCCACAAGGTTTTCCATATACAGTTCCTTTTTTGCAAGGTATTCAGATGGTTTTGTTTCTCGGTTTATTGCAACAAGAACTTATTTGATATTACCCACACAGTCTGAGAATAGCATTGGGAAAGAAAGGATGCTGTTTTCCAATGGAGTACAAGTGGCTAATAATGTAAATTTGTAGAACTAATAGCAGGGGACAGTTTAATAAAGGAAAATTAAGATGCAGCTCCAAATACTAGAACATAGCTGATATTAGGTAGATGAATTACTAGTAGTTTTAAAGCTTATTGAATTTGGCTCATGGAGTGCGTTCCAGTGACACCAGACTAGCTTTCCCCCTCTCTTTCTTAAACAGCCCCCAAGTCTGACATAATGAGATCATCAGACACAAGCGATTTACATGAGCACTTTGCATTTGGTTTCCTCCAAAATTAACATGGGGAAGAACAAACCAACTGTGCCTACAGTCATCATCCTGTACCCTCAAAGCTGAGCATACAGATAAACAAGGCTCTTAAAACTCTGGTATTTCAGCATACTGTTTTGTTGCCTACAACTTAGCTAAGCAAGGACTCACAAGCAGAAAAGTTTGGATGACCTTGCAGAATAGTATTTTAAGATAAAATAACCCAATTAGCTTTAGTTGTATAGTCTGGAGGAAAAAAAATGGATAGAGTGTAAATTTGTCACAGTAGGGATTTAATGGTTCAAGGTAAGAGATTCCCTGCTGTACCTATTCAGTCCGAGAAACCGTTTGGCATGATGTTCACACTTCAAAAGAGCAGTGCAGGTGAGACCATCCTCAGTGACTCCAGTGCCCTCTTCAAGAACACACATTTATTGAAAATGTTTAGAACTATGAAATTGTTTCCAGAATTTCTATGAGAACTTTAAAATTTTAAACTTTAAAATCAGTGATGCTGAATTAGATAAAGTGAGTTGAAATAGTTCTGATGGGACTCATTTGATTTGATCTCCTTTGGTTAACAGCTGCTGTAACGGCCCTGTCCACTCCTCTAACAGTTTTTAATGCAAGAAGCATCAGCTGGGAATCTGATTTTTCTTAGAGGTTACAAACAGCCTTATCATAGAGTGCCATTTCAAGAGAAGCTCAGCAGGCATTTCTTCTTATACATAAGCTACCTTTACTTTTGTTATCTGTACAAATGCAGGAGATGGGTTCTAAGATGTAAATTCTAATTCTTGCTGTTTTCTAAATGTCTCCTTGGGGATGCAAGGGGAAGTAATGTTATGTTAAAAGTTCAGATGAAGATACTTAATTTTACATGCAGCATTTAATTGAATTTACACTCTACCTAAGCGTTTAACAGAATGGAAACAGTGTTCTGATGTATTTTGCCTTCAAGAGTTCAAGTATCTCTAGCGTTAATGTTACTCAAATATGCAATTTAATTTGAAAGTAAGGAAAAATACAATACATAAAACAAGAGCTGGCAAGGTATTAAGAGGCACCATCGTTCATTCTTCAGTGACTATGCACGATCATTTAGCTGTATGGCTAGCTTGCTGTAAACATCATGGTCCCACAGTCACCTCACACAATCTGTTTTAGTGCTTAAGATTAGCAAGTTTCCCCCCAAAATCTATCTAAGTATTCTTTATTACAGTTTAAGCCATTAAATTCTTCACATATTTGGAGAAATTTCTCTTCTGGCCCATGTGAATATATTAATAGCCTCCATATGCAGAAACTTTATTTAAACTAAAGCACATTCTCATCATGCAGCTCCTCCCAACAATATAGTAATAATTGAAGTGTAATAATAGCATCCTTTCTGCCCATTTAAAGTTTGAGGTATAAAGTTTTAAACTCTGAATGCATAAAATCATCACCCATGTGGCTAGCACATAACCCGGGTAACTGTCTGGAAAGCAACAGCATTCTACACACTGAGCTACTTGAAATGACAATCTCCATACCTGAGGATGTCACCGTACAAGTTTGGCATAACAAGCACATCAAACTGTGATGGATCTTGAACCATCTAGAAAGAAGTATATTTTCATTAAGGTTAAGAATTTAAAACTAAAACTAATCACAATTAAGACACATCAATACTCACATTCAGACACACAGTATCCAGGTACATTTCATTAAATTTAATATCTTTACAGTTTTCTGCTGCTTCCCTGCATTTTCTCAAGAAAAGCCCATCAGACATTCTCCTGCAAATAAATAAGCAAGAGAATATTGCAGTTGTTCTAAAAAGCAATACTGAAGGTAAAGAAAACTGCATGCAACAGAGGATTAAATATATACATAAATTTAGATTAAAATATTAGCAGAATTAGCAGAAACTTTGTTACTGATTATCCCTTACGTTAAATAATCTTTTAAATATATTGCAGTCAGAGCAGTTACACCTTTCAAATTGCCTCCTAAAATACTTTTGTATCAGTTGTTTAACAGGCATACATTGATTCTCAGGATGAATCCTGTTCATTTACTGAAGGCTTCGTGAGTTTGTAAAGGTGGTGTCATGTAATATCACCTCTCAGAACTCAGTTCAGTACAAAGTGCCTTTTCCATCCTCAGTTTTTAAATTAATTTTCCTAGTTTAAGACTCTTCTTAAAATAAGACCTTTGCAAGGGAAGTCACAGGGTTACTACAAGCTTTCTAATAATAACATTAGTATATTAGAGTCTTATCAATACTGGGTTAGGATTGCCTCATTACTTACTCCCAGTAACACCAACACAAGTTATACATTTGAGGAACACTCAAGTTACTTATAATTAAGTGCATATTACTATTTGTTATTCTTCTCAAGAAGTGTCAACATACATAATGTTTGCCTTGTGCACAGCAGTAACATGGCTTCTCTGGTTGTTTCTGGCATACTCGAAAGCAAATTCTGCAATACGCTTGCTGGCTTCTTCTGTGATCAGCTTGATACTTTGCACAACACCATCAACAATCTGAAAGACAGTAATTGCACTGATAGTTTTGATGGGTAGCAAACTTGACCACCACTGAACCTCCTAGTATTAGGCCACTGAGATGGGCAAAGTTACCCTTCATAGAACACAGAAAACACACCACTTCCAGCAACGTACCACGTGCTCAATTCCACTGTATTCGCCTTCTGTGTTCTCTCGAATTGTGACAATGTTCACATCTGTGTATGGGGTTTTGTACCCTTCGATTGAGACACAGGGACGGACGTTTGCATAAAGGTCGAAGGTTCTACGCAGGAGCAGGTTCATGGATGGGTGTCCTGCAGCAATTGGGGTCTTTAAAGGCCCTAAAGGGAAAAAGTAAAAAACAAACCCAAGAATGAATGAGAAGGTAAATCCCTCCATGAATTTCAGAGTTGAAACTCTAGTAACCTAGAGTGGTACTCTTAACAGAGGATCTCCAAGTTCCTGTTGAACCCTTCTGCTGAAATGCCACAGCAATTCTCTGTGCTATTGAGTACTATTACAGTGATATTAATCAGCTGTTCAAAGGCCAAATTGCCACCCTTGCATGGAACAGGAGTTTTTACAAAAGCTTTTGACTGAAAACAACAAAACCAAAACACCATTAGGAATATAGTTATTGAACACTATCATTAGAAATGCATTCTGCACAGAGTCCAAAGGCCGGCTTGTAGCAATACTTGCCTTTAATGTATTTCCTAGAAGATCTATGAAAGTTATGGCTTCAAAAAGAAGGATGGTTTTAAAATTACAGAAGACTGTAATTACCTGACAGGCTGTCCCCTATAATAAGCCATTTTATTATGCAGATGAAGGTCTTCAGCTTTAAATCAGAGTCACAATAAAAACAACAGTATTTAATATATTTGTATTAACCCCTTTTAATGTACCTTTTAATCCCATTTTGTTTTTATCCATGGATTCTTTGGCATCTGGAGGAATCATCCACTTCCCTCCTGGTCCTTGGATAGCTGTAACATTCCTTTCTTCCCACTGAATCGGAGTCTAAACACATTTACTCTATGTTAACTTAAATATCATCACTTTTGCTTCAAGCTTTAACTTCCCTTTCACAAAAAGGTGCATAAGGAATTTGTCCAGGCCTGCCTAACCAATTATTCTCTAGTAAATGAGAGTAACCATGAGATTTCCGAAGTAAGAAAAGAAACGTTTTGGTTTAAAATGTAATTAAGTGAAAATGAAATAGTATGAGCAACACATCATCATAAACTTAAATACCATGATGCTTCCCTAGGTGCCATATACTCAGCAATCCTCAGAATTGCAATATACATGCTACACCTTTCCAGTTCTTAGAGCTGTTGAGTTCCTTGTATACAAGAGACAGAACATTTGAAAACTGAATTCATTGAGAACTTGTCATCCATACTGCCTGGAAGACAGTACATAACAGATATGTATCTGTTTTCTAACTGAAAACCTGCAAATGTTCCATTCACCCACTTGTAAGTGGAGACAGGCTCATCAGGAAGGCCCATAAAGGAAAAGATACAAGGGCTTTGCAAATTGAACCAATGGAAGTGTAACACACTAGAGAATCCCCTTTAAAACAAATAAATCTGATTAAGTATTGTAAGCATGCATTCATGCACAAACTTAGCTTTTACTCCTCCACCCCTCCTGCTTGACTCCCCAGAAACAACCAAAACTATTACAAGGTCTTGCTAGATAAAGAGAAATTGACTTTTTCCCAGTCCAAGCTGGATAGTTGTTACAGAAAGGAGTATGTCCTGGTGCTGTTACTAATGTGGAACAATTTAACAGGCATCTTTCCTGAAAGAGCTCTATTTCCTTTTAAGGAAACTGGGCAAATTCTGGTGAGGTTCCTCAGACAGGCAGTAACAGAGTTCTTGGACATACTCTACTTTTGTATCACTGAAGTGAGTATGTTCAGCAGTGCAGCAGTTTGATTTCTAAGAACATGCCAGTCCTTTCACACATGCTTTCATCTGCACTGGAAGTCACAATGAACAAGAGAACAACCTCTCTCAGTTGCTAAGGATCACTTCATCAACAAGATGATTTCCCATGTATATTGAGTTCATATTTCCAAAATTGAATACAGCATTTGCTGTCTACTCCTCTGCCAGCTAACAGTTTCGAGCCCTGCCTTGATATCCCAATCCTATCTTTTACTAGCTGAAGCTTCAGACTTTCTGTTGTCAAGAAGTTTTAATGGCTTAAACATGACTTGATCGTTTGGAAGTTAAAGACAAAACATTTTTAACAAGACTAGTTAATACTTGTTAAATTTATAATGCTTACAGCAAGACTAATAGGACTTACTTTGGCAGCATCAAAGATCTTCATGACAGCAGTAGAAATCTCAGGTCCTATGCCATCTCCTGGGATTAAAGTTACTGTTTGTACCTAGGTATAGAGATATCAGTAGCACAACAAATGAATGCTTGTTTTCCATGAAGAAAACATTTTCATGTGTTGTAAGAAACAAGGAACTAGAAAAGGAAGTTTCAGTTACCAAATGGGCACTATGAAGAATAGCAGCACTGGACAGAAGGAAGGATGACTGGCTTGCTTTCAAAGGCAGCACGCAGATATGTTGAGAAACTGTTTAAAAATTGCCTACTCTCTACTGCTGTTTCAAAACACAGAGGTTTAACCTGAAGGGCAGGTTCCTGCTAAGTATTCCTTGAAAGAAATCATCTCAGCATGCTGCCTTCTTGAAATCTGGAGGAGATATTATTACTTAGTTATGGCTCTGTTACCTGTATGTCTCCAGTATTAGCAACATGCTGCATAATAGTGACACATGCTAGAAATGATGAAATTTATGAAAAGCTTAAAAAAAAATAATCTCATGCATATCCAAACTTCTCAAGTGACTTCCTAAAAATCTCAGACCCAGTTTTAACAATACCCAGTTATTTTCCTCCCATAACGTTCTCAGTCTTGTTTCTTTTATCATCATCAAACAGATGAACTAAATTGCACAGCTCAGGCTCACTGAAAAACAGGGGAAGAAAGTACTCTGCTCTGATCAAAAAACATAAATAGATGATGATCACTACTCTAATCCTCCATGCCCCCAACTCTTCTTGCTTTATTTAAAGATCTCCAATAGTTTTGTCAGGGCTCATTATTACCTACCAGAAAAGGCAGCTCAGACGCAGCATCAGAACTAGAATCAATTCACAAGATATGCTTCCATCCTGCTCCACACAAAATACTCAGAATCTCAATATACATTGACTGATATTTTAACGAATGTGAGCCAAAGAAATTCACTGTATGTAACAAAAGAAGCAGAGCTTCAGATACAAGAACCCTGCTGTTGAGCAAGCACATAGCTGATGGAATGCCTCAAGACTAGTTTTGTGTTGTCTTAGGACTCCACCTGAGCCAGAGAACATTTCACCTGACACAGGACTGTGGTAAAAACAGAACCAGAGGTGCCCCACCTTCTACAATCTTTTTAAACTCTGTAAGATATGAGCAACCCTTCAGTTTCATTTCTAGGTCTTCTACATGCTGTTCTACAAAGCTTAAAATTAAAAGCCACAGTTCCTCCTTAAAATTAAGTCCTGCTTAAGGGTGCATGCTGTGGTGCGGAGCCCTGCCTCTGCCTGAGCCATTTTGAGGGCAGCCTTCACTGGAAAAAAAAGGCCCATGGGCACTTCAAACACATACATGTGAAGAAGGTAAAACATCTACATAGAAATATGCCACTAGCATCTAAAATACTTCAAAGAGAACCTTGAGAAGGCACAACTTTAAGCGTGAGGTATCCTAAAAGCAACAGGAAAGTAACCGTAGTGCCTGAAGGGAAGTCTGCAAAGTAAAGAAAATGAGAAGCTTCTCAACAATCTGTCTCCTTTGCCCAATGCCAGATGAGTTTCAGAAGATGGCTCATGTCCAGAGTGTGTGAAAAGTTTTCATACCACTTCTGTCTTTTGCTGGAGACTTTTGTATTATCACTTAGGCTTTAATATGCAATTGCCAAAGACAGTAAGCCAATATGAATCCAGCATGGCATTAAGAGCATGTATGCTCACTTATTTCTTGAGAATGTAAAAATAACAACATTGATATTATAAAAGTAAATTTCTGAACCACTTTCTTGAGAAACTTCTTAAAAAGAAAGGAGAAATGGTACTATTATACTCACAGCACTACTAAAACTTCTGGTCACCTGTTTTTGGTTTTTCAAAGCACCTAGCAATCGAGAAACCTGCAAGGGTATAAGACAAGAAGATGCTATTTTATTACACACATGGGATTTTTCAAAGTTAACAGTATTGCAGCAAATCTGCATTTTAAAATCATATTGCTTCAACCCCCCTCTCTCAAGTTAGTGTGAAGATCCAGATGAAACACGAGTAAGGAACACTTTGCCATGTTACTCTCTAACCTTCTGTGCACTGGCACATCCTGGGATTATTCTTAGCACAAGGTAAACCCAGGATGCACCATGCCTGGGGTGAGGCAAGGTTATGGCACAACAGCAAGTCCCTGCATCCTACACATTTGAAGTAAGGTTGCAGTAACTCTGACTAAATAGAGGATATGCTGAGGATTAAGATTCATGGAAAGCCAAGTGAAAAATCAAACACTTTCATTAGCAATAGGGTGGACAGTATCTTTACACATTTTAAGTAATGTTTTCAAAACTGCTTTGCATTAGCATCACTTCTTCCATTCAGACTGCGGTGGGTTTTGTTCTTCCACCTTTCACATCAGTAGGTTTTGTGCTGTTGCCTTCTGTTTCCCAACAGTATTTAAAAACCAGAATTGACGTGCACATTGAACACAAAACCCACCATAGCAACAAGTCAACACGGCCTAGTCAAACAATTGCTCCTTCTGACATCTGAATATTCCAAACTCGTGTTAAGCTTCACAACTGGGATGGTATTTCAGCTTGAGCTCTTGCCTGGCTGAGCACCACAGATAAAATCCCTAGTTGTACCAGTACCAATACTGAGCTGCAGAGAAATCACACCCTCCCAAACCTTACCCTCCTCTCCAGGATTTTCATGCTTCTGGGACTTAGGAGTCAGAAGACTTCCAGTGCCAACACTTGGAGGACTTAGCTCTGCCACATTCCTGTCTGCAGCTATCAGGCTAGAGTGGAATGTGTTGGACAATTTGTACTCCTCTCCTATCTCTTATCTTTACTGACACGTATGCTTAAACATAGCTGTATGGCAAAAGGGACAAACCACGTTGTCACTCACAGAAACAATTAGAAACAATGCAGTTCTTAGGGATGTTGTAATGAATGCTGTGGGAGAAGTAATTTAAGCTAGAATTTATTTTTACTTGTGACCTGACATGACATGTACAAAGTCATTGCAACAGGCAAGCAAGGTTCATCACAGCAAGCCATGAATCTGAGGCAGCAGCTGAAGCGATTAAATGAAAGCATTGAATACACAAGTGTAAGTGCCCTCATGGTACAGTTCCTGCATGTACAGTCAGGATTCGCATTCCAGAGTAGCCCTGGAAAGGAACAGTTGAGCCTGCCAGAAATCCTGGGCCTGGTACATCAGACTTCAGTTCAATATCTGGAATCCTAGCAGAGATCAGTCCAGAAAGACTTGATCTGTTTGCCATTAAACCCTCTTGCCAGTTCTTCCGTATGCCAGCAGATACATGAAGTGGGGCTTCTGCAATGACTTGGCCCCCACGGGCTATTATTTAATATTATTTAAAGGCGCTAAAGAAATGCCATTTACTAAAGGCAAAAAGCAGCACCGCAGTAAGGCTGCATCTCCGAACAGCTGGACTCAGCAGATCCCCGAGGACAGGCCAGAAGCCTGCCGAAGACAGCACCCAGCAGTGCCCCAGCAGCCTCCGTAGTGACAGGCAC
>JANHGB010052695.1:4496-66835 GCA_026283785.1 Coracopsis vasa | reverse complement strand
GCCCTCATTGCCACGGGCACCCATGTAACTATCAGTGAGGAAGGAGATCTCACTGCAGAGGAAGCTCTTACCTCCAACCCATCCCATACCTGCAAGAATTAAACAAAAGCCTTGTGCTCTGTGGCTGGCACAGCTTGTGTCTGAGCTACACCTCTGAGAGATGCTACCTGGACATACTCCAGGGCACGGATCCAGCCTTACGGTGTCTCTGACCAGCTGGCACAAGGAAGATGCTCTAGCCCTTCAGTGTTGCAGAGACCTGACTGCTGTTGACACTTTGATCTCATGGACAAGTTGGTCTGACACTGGGGACCCTATGGAAGAATGAGGAAGTGAAATTGGAGCAATTACCTTTCTTTCTCATTACAAAACAGGCTCGTGAATAACCTGTGTGAGCACTTCTTGGAAGTTTGGAGCTGGGTCGTCGAGATGGGGCAGGAAGTGCAGTGGCAGGAGGACTTACTGAGCTGGTAAGTTGAGTATTTATACTAGTATAGATTGAGTCTGGAGTGTCCAAGCTGGTTACCCCGTGAAACTCAGGGCTGAGGGGTTTCTTTCCTGGCTAGCTGTCCATCATGCCTGGGGCTATCAGCACCAAATATAGCACTTGAAATAGCTCCTCTGTGCCCATTTTCTCATATATTTGCATCCACCAGAGAACATAGTAAAGTTTTTTAAAGCATGAAGTATATTGTGGTTCCAGCAGTCATGACTTAAGACCTCAACTCTTCCCCTGTGGGCATTGTGGCGAGCTGCCCTCGTGGCTGGCTTGCTGTGGCATAAAGTGAGCTCTCATGAGCAGAGAGGTGGCCTTGATGCTCTTGTGGCCAAACTAAATGCAGCAGCAGCCAAAGCCCTCGGCATGCACATCTGGACCCACTGCAGGTGAGTCTGTTCTCCAATACACCCAGAGCCCAGAGCTCTTCTGGAAAACAACCAACCAAAGTGAGGGACGTGGCAGAAGACCCAGCACAGAAGCAAACTGCACTACATCCATTAGGAATGAGAGAGGATGTTCATTTGGCAGTGCAGCTCTTAACTCCACTGGTGAGCTCCTCTAAAAAGGCGCTGTCTCAGCACACCAAATCACAGCAAGGGGATAAAAGAAATAACAACCTACAGATTCAGCCCTCTTTTCCCTTGTAGAGCGTCATGCACAGACAAGAGCACTTTTTTCCCCTTGTCCTCTTTGCTCTGGTGTTACCTGTCGTCCACCCCCGCCCCTTACCTGCTGACAGCATGGAGCAACCATGACACATTTCTATTGCTGGAAGAGGGTCACAACCCAAACTAGAGGTCCAACAACACTTTTCCCACACCTCCTAACAACAGCTATCACAATTTATCAGTTAGGCCTGCTCATTTCTACAATCCCTGCTAATTAGCCTTTAATAAGGCTAATCATCAATTCCCACCCTCACCCCAAGATTCCACCTCCCTGCTTGTCCTGCCTTTTCCCTAGCTTGTGTCCACTTTGTTCAAGCCAGGAGTTTTGCAAGAGCTACTGACGGCTCTACCTGGCAGCATTCACCAGCACAGGGTTCGGGTGTTTATTCTACAAAAATATGGGTGAACAATTATTTCCCAGCTACTGCCTGCTTATCATGTTTACAGCAGGCAAATAAACATAAAAGCAAAGCACAAACAGGCTTTAAAGTGTTTACGAGCTTTTCCAGCATCCATCACTCTGGTTCCTGCACGTCATCTCCTCCAGCTCAGGGCAGGATTACAGGGAGGTTTTTCACCAGCCCAAGTGACATTCCCTAAAGAACAGAGCAGTCGCACTAAACTAGGGCTGTGCAAGAGAGTACTGTTGCGGTAGCACCTTTCAAATCCTCCCTCACTGGGACCTTCTGAAACAATCTTCCATGTTTCACAGAGACTTGCAGGCCAGACATCACATATGGCTGGCCCGCTGGCCCTGCTCTCACCCAGGATTCATGGCCTCCTTCCCTCCCTCTCGGCACTCTGATCAAGAGACAGGAGTCGTGATATGGTGTTTTATTAGTAGAAAGGAAATATGGCTCCAGGAAACTTCCAAAAAGATTAACCGTTTCAGATGGTAGAGAAACCATAATTCATAGACAACAAATGCGGGCAGATTGTGTGCCAGAAATGCCATCTAACAAGAGAATGATGGAGTGGCTGCTCCCATTCCTCATCGCCAGCAAGAAAGGGCTGTTGTGTAGCCTAATTGAAAATGTAAGCTTAGATGAGTATGGTCTTCTGCCCTTATTATCTGGGGGTCTGTACAACCTTCTCAAGAGCAGGCTTATTAAATTTAATAGATCTCAAGTGCTCCCAAAATCTATAGGTTATGAATCCTCAGGGAGGGAGACGGTATTCTTTAAATGAATTATTCACGGGAGCAGTAAACTGCAAAACACAAATTGTGAATGGGTTGCTTAAATTCATTCAACA
This sequence comes from Coracopsis vasa, assembly GCA_026283785.1. Lineage (NCBI taxonomy): Eukaryota > Metazoa > Chordata > Aves > Psittaciformes > Psittacidae > Coracopsis > Coracopsis vasa. The sequence goes on along the minus strand of JANHGB010052695.1, from coordinate 64,414 downwards.
TTTTGGTAGAAGGAGACATCACCAAAAGACTCATGCCCATAAACTTGCCTTTTTTTCCCAATTGTGTCAGATGACATGAGAAAAACATATGCACCACTTCTGTTTCCCAACCTTGTGTGATTTATCAGGATCAGCACAAGCCAGCACTAAGCTTCCCTTATCTGAATCTCAGCATCCTTTTGTCGTACTCTGAGAGCTAAGTCCTCCCTGAGATGATCCTTTGCATTCTCTGCAGGTGCTGCAAACCTGAGAGTCCCCCAGGAGCTCAGCACCCCTCGTTAAAAGCTGAGGATCACACAAAGTGCTAACTTTTGCCAAGGTTAGGAATGATGCTGTGGATAGCAGTGGTCAGGGCTGAGCAGGTAGAAAATGCCAAACTACACACAGCCTGTCATCTAGACCAGCACATGATATGCACAACCAGATGCAACCAGGGGTTTGACTTTCCTCTCGTGATTGCATCATAGATGAGGTTGTTATAGGCTGTGTGAGGAGTGCTTTAGTTCAAATGGTGGAAGGGTTAATGTAGGCTGCTCAGTAGAGTTGGCTCAAAAGAATCCTTTATCCTTCTTCAGACAGGAAAATGAGGGTTTGTTCTACTTTAAAATCTCATTGGTTTGGGAAAAAGAAAATACACCCTCACTTAATCTCCAGAAAAAATGTTTGCAACTGTGCGCTGTGAGAGTAGAACATGTATATGTAAAATTAATAGAAAACAGTTAGGCTGTGTTGCATGTGTTATCACTTGGACTTTGGCCCCTCTCCTCCACATCACTGCTGGCACAAAGTACCTGAGTACCTCTGATCAGCCGCCGGGGGTCTCACACCTTGGGCAAAGGTGCTTTTCACTTTGCCTGACACAGTGCATGAGAGCTTGTGCAGGGAATAAGGGCAGGTGAACAAACGGGAACACCTCAGTTTGGAAGAATGCAGCTGTCCCCAGCCTCTTAACTGGGCCACTTTTCACTAGCATTTGCAGTCCTGGCTTTTATTGACTGGGAATCAAGAGCTTAATGTGTCCTTGAGAGCCTTTTTTTACTGTAGCACTGCAGCTTACTGTTTGAAGCAGGATATTGCTGCAAAGGCTGAATTCAAGGGGTGGGAAAAGGAAGAATAGGGGAAAATTGTCTTATTCAGAGGCGTTTAAAAGAAGTAGATGCTAAAATAAAAATGGCTGTACAGGAGCTGACAGTGTCACCTTGGCAGAGCAGCGTGGGCAGGAAGAGCAGGTACCAGCTGCAATGACTCTTGTCACTGTTCACAGCTCCAGCAACCATGTGGGGCTGCTGCCTACAGCCCTGGTGCCACAGTGCTGGGCACAGCATGGATGGAAAACAAATGGAAAGATCATTTTTTATGCAAAGACCTCCCAGTCAAAGTGCCCGGAGACACAACAGGGAAGAAATTCCTTGGCTGAGTTGTAATCCTGTGTATAGGATCTGGCCACACAAATACACTCCATGTGGCAATCCTGTTTATGAAAATGATGGATGTCACATCCTCTTCTTTGCAACACACCAGAAACAAAGCTCAGGTGGTTTTCTGTGCTGGGAAATCTGTGCCTGCTGTACCTGAACAGATGGGTTCCTGCTATCTCTCACTGTCAGTTAGACGAGGAGCAACATTATGGCTGAAGCACATTTGCAAGAGGGCTTTGCAGCTTGTTCCCAAAGACCTCTGCCATGTCTTTGTGGCTTTTTCAGGGTGGGACAGTATTGTTTCTTACAGAAAGGCGCTTTACGTCTCTAAGTTCACATATGTACTATATACTTGCTTGGTGAACGCTGACTTCAGCTTCCCAAGCCCATAAGTACGATCAACCCAGGGAGCTGGCAGAGAGCAGCAGGGGACTATGCAAAATCCTGCCATGGTGGGAAGCACTCTCCACTTCACCAAAGCAAGCACAGAAAGGCTTCTCAGGCACCCAGACACTGCTGTGCACTTTCAGACACTGCTGGTAACCCCCACTCTGAGACCGCAGCACTGATAGCTTCCACAAAAGGTGGAAAACCTCTCAGGCTTTCATCCTCTCACTTTCAGCTCCTTTAAGATTCTATGGAAAGGGAATTTCCAAAGAATTGCTCATTCTCATGTGTTATCACATATTGTGTCCAGCATGCAGCACTCCCTCTTTTTGGCTTGTGTTGGAACTGGTGGTTCTTTATCTTGTGTTTTTTCCAAATTTGCATTCTATCACCCCTTCGCTGAAGAGAGCTTCATCTGTTAGGCAAGGATATGTGTATCCAGCAATCCCTTCTTTAATAAGCATCCTTACACTGGTGCAGCTGTTTGGACCGTCACCAGTAATATGTCCCTGTCTATTTAGATCACAGGAGTACACGATCTTTCATGTTTTAGGAGATTTACATATGGCATTTTCACTGGAGCAGCATAATGAAACCCCACCCAAAGCCTCAGAGCTTCCAGGAAGTTCAGATACAAACTTTGCAGCTTGGGACCTATTTTTATTTGGCTTTGCTTTTAAACCCCTTCTTCTTCTTCCTTTGATGATTTTCCCTGCCGCTGTGAACAAATGAAATCAGAGGCAGTACTGTGCATCCCAGGAATGCTCCCCAGCACCCTGGTCCAGCTGTGCATCCTGTCCACACCTGTGTCACATACTCGGAAGAGACAGGAGGTGGCATGTCCTCTCCCACAGGCCAGGCCACAAGGCTGAGGTGCAAGGCATCCTCCTATCTGGATGACCAGGGGACCATAACTGCTCTTTACCCTGCACCCTAGACACCAACACTATGGAGGGAACCACTGCTGTGGAGGACACCATTCCACACAGGAAAACAGAAGGCAAATTATGGCACTTGGAGGAGAAAATCACCTTTTATCTTGGCAGACAAGCACAGGTCTGAGCTCATTTACAAAATATGCAAGACACATTACAAAACCTTGGGCCCAGTCTATGACAACAGACATGGTGTAGTGCTGGACTTGGCAGTGTTGGGTTAACAGTTGGACACCGTGATCTTAAAGGTTTTTTCCAAACTAAAAGATTCCATGATTCTATGATCTCCAGAGGTCTCTGGAGAGGAAGAGCCATGGTGTAGTGATGATGTGACAGTGTCACAGGGGTCAGGCTATAATCAGGCCATATGTGCTAAAGCCCATTCCACCTGCAATTATCCCTGACTCAGCATCACCTGGGGCATTGAAAGAGACTTCAGTCTCAGATGCAGGTGTGTGGACAACCAGCAGCAGACCTGAGCTTGCTTCAACCTGCTTCCTCAACCTCCTGGCACAGGAACAGCCATCATCAGGAGAGCAGCTAATTTGCCACAGATGAAAGCAAACAGGGAGGTGTCCTCTCCCATCTCCTCTCTCTGGGGAACCTCAAAGACTAGGACTGTCTACAGAGGTGGACAGATCCTCATTGTCTGGAAGAGAGCAACGCTAGGAGAAAGAGAGGTGGAGAGTATAGGGGTCTGACCCTTTGTTGGGTTTGGCCATTTCCCTGCAGTCTGGAGGACAATAAGACTGCATGATCCATGGACCTGGTGTCCACAATTGTCTATTGGTGTCCACAGGTGTCTATTCTCAAGTGACAGGCCCATAAAAATGATACACAGGGATTTGCCAACAGCCTGGGAAATCTCAAACAAGCCCAAACCCTGGAGGCATGATGGCTTCATGCAGTTTCTCACCATTCCCAGAAACCACTTGGAAGAGCTCAATAACCAGGCTGAACCAATCTAGAGGTCTGCCTGGGCTGCATGTCTGCACAGCTGTAGAGCAAGTATCATAAAGTGTCATAAATACACCCAAACAGTAAAACCATCTATCTGAACACATGCACACACACCCACACAATGTTTTTTTTTACTTGACACTGTATCTGCAGATCATCAGCATTTGGCTTCCAACAGGATTCCTATTATCAGAATCTCTCTTGTATAGTAATTTGTCTGACCATCAGGTTTATGTGGAAAATAAAAATGCAACTTGGGGAAATGGAAGGGAGGAGGCAACGTGTTTTTGAAGTGATATCAGTGGCTGATTTTTTCCCAGCCTTGGAAATTGGTACTGCTAGGGAGAAACTTTAAAGAGCACATGAAATCCTTAATGAAGGTTGGAATGATGTCTAGTATTCAACCCAATAATTCTCCTCCCAGTAATTTCTTTAAGCCTCATACTTGGAGTTCAGTAGGTCATAAATTTTGCCTGCTCTGAAGTTAACAGGATCCATGAAATGTAAATGTATTACTTATCCGCTGGTTAATTTGTATGCTCATTGCTTCCCAGCCTCTCCTCAAATCAATTTTTAGATTCATTATTTAGCCAAGAAGATATTTCCTGGCTCATTCCTGAGAAGGTCACAGAACAATGTGATGCTGCTGACTGCCACAGGAAAGCAGAAAGTCAAACAGAAGGCTGGAGAACTCCCCATATCAAGCTCAATCAAGGTGCAAGCTGCAATTGGCAGATGGCTGTTCAGAGCTTTACCCCAGGCAGGGAAGCAGAATGACAGGGTGATGGGCCATGGAGGAGGACTGTAGGGCAGCAGTATAGCTGAGCAGCATGAGTCTGGGCTGAGAGGCTATAAGCTTACATCTCCAGGTGGTCTCTTTCTTATCACTTTCATCTCTCCATACTGTCTAGATTCATCTGCTGGATTGAACCCTACAGGCGGGTGGTTTCCATCCTCTTTGTAGGGCTTTGCTGGCTTTTTAGCCCATTTGGAGGATGCTGTCCAGGGCTGACAATGACCTTTCTGATATCCTGCTATCTCCACAAGTTGTCCAAGATCGATGTCTACTTCCCACCTGAGACAAGCAGTGAAAAGTCCAGAAGAAAGCCATCTTGATCCAAGCCCTCTGATTGCTTGATTCAGCATGATGCCTAGATGGTGCATAGCTCTTCATGAGCATTAGGAAGCTGGCTTGGGCTGCTGCTTGGCACTGAGGTGTGATGTCTGCATGTCAGTGGTTATCTCAGCCAGGCCTGGGACTATGGTGTGCCTGCCCAGAGAGCTCTGGGACCAGCTTTAAGGCTGCCAGCTTCTCATGCCTTTCCATGAAAAGCTGTCAAGGCTTGGAAATATGTAAGTCCACCAACTTGGAAGCAAGACTGGAATATGGCTCCATTCCATCCCTTGGTCTTAATGGTGCTTCAGGATGATTAATCTTCACTGGCAAGCATGGGTTCTTTAAAAAGGGCACAAAGGCATAGCCCAGAGTGTCATCAGACTCAGTAAACTGAGCCATTAGCAGAGTTACACCTCTGGTTTGCACCAGACACAAAATACTGCATGATGGACCTCTTGAAATGTCTCCTGTGTCTCCCTGCATGCTGAATTGCATGCCCGTGTTACATAAGTTACCTCCTTTAAGGGGCAAGTTTCTCTTTCCCACAGGTGCTCATTATATTCTTGCCTCACTCTTCTTTAGGGCATTACATCCATGGCTGCACGGCTGTGGCTTATTCCCTGTTTTTACTGGGTTTTTTTTTCAGTTGACTACATTTTTACAGTGATTTTGCAGCCTTCATGTACTGGCTCCCACTGTTCGTATTCTAGGAAACATTTACTGCCTGTCTGGCTTGCCAGCACTAGGATTGCTCACCATCCCTTGGGAACAATGAGAAATGATGTGTCAGAATTTACCCGCTTCCCAGCACTCCCTGCTTACTACAAGGACCCCATGGGCAAGAGAACAAATAGATTACTACAATTTATATCTCTCTGGGTAATGTCCTGCAGCTCCTTATCTTCCCTACTGGGATATTGTTCACTCTGCTGGGCCTCTTTCAGCTTAGGAACTGTGTCACAGAGGCATCCACGGTGGTGAAAAATTGTCTGTCTGACAGCAACAGCGTTATGGGAAAGCCAAGATATTTCCTGCTCCTTCTCCTCTCAGATGTGCTTATTATAATGTGGTGGAAATCAGGTTGGCAGGAAAAGGTTTCTGAGTCCCATGAAAACTTTGTGATTTCCAGAAGTTTCCTATTCCTCAGTGAGACAAAGCCCAGAGCTTCCATCTTGTAAGATGGAATTGAAATTATCATCTTGGCCAAACCCCAGCATGGTGGCTGGGCGCTTCTGCTCCTCTCTGGGAGGCTGTGGCTCAAGACTGTCTTGCTGGTGTGTCCAGGACAAGTGATGAATGGACCAGGAGGGTGCATGGCTGTCCTGAAGTAGTTTGGTCTCTTAAATTCTCTACCAGATGTGCTCCATTTTGTATTCAAATGTCTGTTTGAAACTGTGACTTGATCCTGGGATTTCCACATACCTTGGCACTGACCTTTTGGAAAATGATAACCTGTCCAAGGGTATGCAGAACCAAGGATACTCCTGCCTCTTCCTAAGATAATTCCAAGACTGGATAAATTTGCAGTTGGATTCAATGGTCTTAGTGGTCTTTTCCAACCTAAAAGGTTTTATGATTCTATGATTATAAATCCTATTAAAAGTGCTATTTTTTTTTGACACATCAGCATTTTCTGCTAGAAATACGTTTGTCTGAAAAATTGCCAACCAATTCTAGAAACAGTTTAGCACAGAAGCACAGCATGTATTGGGTAATTAGCAAAAAAGTCCCCTCTTCTTCATCTTTTACCTGCTGTCATTGCTTTCCAAAATCTTCTTTAAACTAAACCAACAATCACTGTCAGGATCCCCTTCACCACTCAAGACGCCTTCAAGATCACCCAGCAACCATCTCATCATATTCTACCCTAGGCCTCCATAATGATGGTCTCAGGAGCCAGGTGGTCTCAGGTGGCCTCAGCTCTTTGTCTCAGATCCCAGTTAGGTCTTTGACTTTTTGCTGGCTCCAGATTGACTGGATTTGGGAATCAGTCAGTGAGTGAGTTTTTAATTAACTCACTGTGCTCTGTCTCCTCAGGGCTCTGCTCCTCGGGAAATGGTCAGGAGGAAGGTAGCTCTTCGTGCTTGCAGAAGCCTCTACTACTTGTTTAGCCTGTGAAACTCATGAAAATATTTCAAGGACATGGCTTAGATTCCCATTCATGCTCAGGCTGTCTTCAGTGAATAGTGTTCGCCGTGTAATACCAACACCCTACATGCTTCCCCATCTGCACAGCACATCTCATTCATTCCCATATTCACCTGAAAAGACATGAGCATCCTTGTCTGAAGCCTCCCAATGAAATCAGTTGGCTTAAAATCCTCATTTAACATTTCCCTTTAGCCTCCCCTGCTCACACAGGGAAGCCTGCCAGACTGACAGCTCTGTGGCAGCAATGAAGGGCAGCGATGCTGACAGGAAGCGGCATGAAAGGCTTCCAACCCACTTGCTCTCCTCTCTCCCAGAAGAGCCATCTCCTTGGCAAGCTTATTCATTCTGCCCGATCAATCCTCATCCCATTCCCAGCAAGGAAGTCTTATTAATACTAGCTGAATGGAGTGGGAGGTCTGTGGTCTCGAAGATTTTCCCGTAGGAACAAGAGCTAGACCACCAACCCTTTCACATTGACCACCCAGATGGCAATAACCTTTGGCCAACATTGGCATGGGCTGGGCTTGATGCCGGACATAGTGCTGTTGAATAGATGGGTTGAAGCTGTCTGGGGGTAAGGATGGGGGAGGATGCAAGGAGACTGTGGGGAATTGTTGAAAAGAGCTTTGAGAAATATTGGTTGAGTTCTTCCATTTAATTATTCACTCTGCTTAATTTGCTTTTGGACAAGATGAATCGTTCATTGACTGCGCAGTCTGGAAGCAAGTTCTTCCTGACTAAACAGACTCAGTATTAAATAGTAAAATAAATGGAGGCCAAGCAAAGAAAATTCCTTCTCTCAGATTAATCACGTCAGGGCAGGATTCTTGTAGGGAAGCCAGAGCTGATAGAAATATAAACACAAATTCTACCACTTGCCAGAATAAGTTTCTACAGTTTTCCCTTTATTCCAGCTATGATTTCTTTTTCAGGCAATTTAGTATCTGCAGAAAATACTGCACTAACAGTGCTGTCGATGTCATTGCAGTTGGTGTCGACTGCAAGTCTTAACTGGAGGTCTGGGTGAATGAGTAGCAGAGGCAGGGCTGGTCTAACAACGCAGCCATTGTCCAGGGTGTCAGAAGACATAGTGGGATTCATCTCTACCCGCTTCAAACACCTGGAAGATAGGTTTCAGCCTTCAACCCTGACTATCTTCATAGTCTTTGCGATCTCTTTCCACAGAGAAGTAGACACCACTATGGGGAAACCCATCTGACACATCCATCTCAGGTGTCTAACAGGAAGAACCACCTTCCCCAGGGATCAAGGCTCATCTCAGAGACTCCAGATGCAAACCTTACAGCTGCAAATACCTGGTTGAGTCAGACCTATTTTGGGGCTCCCTTCCCATGTCAGGCACTGGCCACCCATTGGCAGGACATGGGCAAGTTGATTCCGTTTTCTGCTTTGCCTTATGCAGATATGAAAAGTTTCAGGGCATTTACTAAATACCTAAAGGTATTTATGGCCTATCCAGCTCAGCAGGATCCCCATCTGCATTTGGCTTCAAAGCAGTAATTATATAAATAATGGATGGGTGGATTTATTCAGGAGTAACGCAGCAACATCTTCAGCTCTCGGGTTTTAACCACTGACTACCAACAAAGACTTTTAGGCTAACTAGAATTATTCATTTGCTAACCTCAACCCTTGAACTGAATGCCTGGCAACTGTAACTCTGGTCTGAAATCATTCAACCCCCATTTTCAGGTATTTAAAATAAACAGGACCAAGCTTCACACAATAAAGATGTGAAAATTCTTCCAACACAAATGTCTGAGCCTAGTGCATGCTACATTAATTTCATTTTCCTTCTTTCATCCTGATTAAACTGTCCACTAGTAATTCTTTGCCTCTGGCCAAATGCAAACACAACTCTGCCACTAATAGGAATTGAGTATGTCTGCATAAAAATACAATTAAAGTAACAGTACACTTCACATTTCATGCCACTCAAATTCTCAAGTAGGTCTGTTATTACAGGATTTCTCATGCATTGTTAGAATTCTTTTGCATTACACTCCAAACAATTTATTTTCTTCTATGGTCAATCAACATTAAATGCAATGCCATGCATTATCTTGTCTTGAAATGATAAGAATAAAAATCCTATCCTAGTTATCTGAGATGTTTTTTCCTCTTCTGAGAAAGGTTGAGAGGTGTGAATGATTTTCCCATCTGGCACTAAAAGGAACCCATGGGCTTTTAATTCTTTTGGCAAAACCCAGAATCACCAGATAGTTATGTGCCAAAAAAACTCTCCTGAGGTGAGAGAAGGCTGACATTCAAGTCACTGCTCTGAGCAAGACAGAGAGGTGATTTGCCCCAGCATCTATAGCTGGAGAGGAGACTACTTTCAGCACCAGCCATTATTGCATCCCAAGAGGGGAAAGGGAAGAGTCTTTTCCTCCAGCTGTAATTCCTACTCTGCTCCCAAAGTCAGTTGGACTTGGGAGCCAAAGTTTTGGCTTTGAAAATGGTCATTTCCTAATGAAAAAGGTCTTTTCAGAAAACTCCCACCCAGTACTACTGGAGACATCTGAATCAAGGTAGGCAACACCAGCTCACCCAACCCAAGGGTCAAGTCTGTCCTTCAAAGAAAACATGATCCAACTAGGAGGAGAGTTAGCCTTCAAGGCTTTTTCTCCTGAGCCAGGCTTGGGAAGGTGTCTCTTCTGACAGCCTCTCAGATACGACACTGAATAGCTGTGAAGGACAGAGACAGAGCTGGAAAACCAAGAAAGTGCTGGCTGAATGAGTTATGTTGTATGAAATCTTTGGCTACCATGCATGAGGTTAAAGGCCAGAACCTCTGCAAAATGTACCATTAACCTGGTGTGGGAAACATTTAAGCACTTGTGGAAAATTGTGGGTTTATCTGCATTGGCTGCAATAAAAAACCCCAAGAAAGCCCTAACACAGCAACCCCTCTCACAAGTCACTCTAAACAACCTCTGAACCTCATTCTATAGCCAGTTAATTCAATCACTTCTTTTATATATGCTGGAATCCAACTTGAGCAAAAAACCTCAGCAACCTTTTTTATCGCCTGCCAGCGCTCCAGCAGTCATCAGAGAAGGTTCCAATAGGTCATAATTTAGTCAATATTTCACTTTGCAAAACACATGAAAACCCTTTGACATCAAAAGCAGTAGATTTACAGATGACGGGTATTTACAGATATCATTGTTCTGCCAAAGTATGAATGTGCTCACTAGTTCAGATTAAACTTCTATTATTTCCTTGGAATGAGAATTGGCTCCAGTCCACCAGCTCCCCAAGTTCAGTTTAACAGCTGCTACAGATTGCAACCATCTTTCCTATCTTCCTTGGCTATACCTGGGTTGTAGTGATCAGATATGTGCTAGCTCTCAGCATCACCTGCAACCATATCTTGTCTATAGCTACTTCACAAACACATTTGTTTTCAAGCTTGTATGTCACAAAGTAAGTCTGGAAGGATAACTAAACGTTTAATAGGGAAAAAAAATAAAGCTTTTTTATTTGGGTGCCTTTTGCCTCTTGGCAATACTCAAGACAATCACTTGGAAAGCCTCAGGAAAACTCAAATTCCTTCCAGGTATATGGCTGTGTTTGCAAAGCAGAAGGATGTTGAAGCACACAAAGCTGTTGATATATGAGTGAGGAGGCCCTGACACCAGCATGGTGGCTGCTCAAGCTGGGTAGGATGAATCTCACCCGCATGTATGCCTGATGTGTCCCATGAGCATCACAGAACCCTTAGGATGACCCCCCAGGGCTCACCATTGTTGTGGTAGCCGCAGGGCTATACTGCCTGGCTCAGCACTGCATCATGTGGATGTGCCCAGACTTGCGGTGTGTGCTGGCACTGGTGGAGCCATATCAGCTCAGCAGTGGTGAGGCACATGGCTTCACCATGCCTGCATTCACTGCACCACTCCCAGCAGCTGTGGTGCAGTGCAGGACTGGTGATGGTCTACACAACTGGTAGAGTCACAAGTGGCCAGTTTAGCCCCACTGGCAGGGCAGAACTGCAAAATTCACCTGCGGAGCTGGGAGACTCTCTGAGTCAACCCAAATGCTGGGCTGACTTAGCTGAAAGCCAGTGTGTGTGTATCTATCTGTTCTCCTGTCCCCAGGGACAGACTATGTATCTGGCTCTTGCAGCAGCAACACAGTGGTGGGGCAGACTCAGGGGAAGAGACCAAAGGAGCTATGTTTTTCACCACAGCAGGAGCTTTTGCTCAGATCATTTTTCAGAATTACAGTTTCCTGGGGTTGGGAGGGATACGGATGGCCCATCTAGCAGCACCCCTTTAGTTACTGCCTGTTTCTATTCAGGCATGCAGTCGAAGAGGTTTAGCTTTGTGCTGTCTGTGTGGGGTACAGAGTCGTAGAATCACAGAATGATTTGGGTTGGAAGGGATCTTAAAGCTCATCCAGTCAATCCCTTGCCATGGGCAGGGACACCTTCCACTAATCCACGTTGCTCCAAGCCCAGTCCAACCTGGCCTTGAACACTGCCAGGGAGGGGGCACGGAAAAGCTTTCCATTTCCCCTTCATCAGTGATAGTTTGTTCATGAGCCAAGCAGTTTCATTAACAAGTAGGTTTTGCTGAAATTGCATCCACCAGCAAATTGCTGTGCAACAACGTGGGACTGGAGTGAATGGATTTGAATTTGCAGAACTGCTGGCTTCTGAACCAAAATCTGCATTAACTCCTAAGCTATCCCATGTCCCAGCACAAGATAAAATCTTATCTTACTGAAATGGATAGGAAGAGAATGCCGGTCTCATTAGATCCTTTCTGAAACCTTTTACTTTGGGTTCTGCCTGTAACATTTACCTTTAGTCTTCGTTTTTATTACATTAAATTTGCTTTGGGAGACAAACGCTTCCTTTATTCCCTGCTCAGTCCAGTGTCACTGAGCTTTCTTCCTGCAAGGACAGGAGACATTCCAGTCCCTGCCCTGCTCTTCATCAGTCTCAACTACCAGCTTTGTTTGGGAAATGATCTCAGCAGATGCATCACAGACTGTGGCAGCACCACTTCTTGCTCACCTGGGTGTTTAATGATGCTTCTTTGAGCCCATCTTCTTTTCTGCATGGAAGCAGTGTAGGTGAGACCCTACCAACCCACCAGCAGCACCCCGAGGTACCTTTTGGGTGCCTGTTCCTGGAACTGAAGAAGAAAGGCAGAAGGTTTCCCCTCTAGACACTCAAAAGGTACAGAAATTCTTGCCCCACCAACTCCAGTAATGTTAAATACATGAATCACCTACAGCTGCAATTCGCAACCAAATCCCCTTTGTCATCACTACAGTGAGAGCAGAGTTGTTAAATGCTGTTTTCCAGAGACAGGCTGAACCATGAGGTACAGATCTGCCCTTGAAGAGACATTTCCTTCGGCTTTGCCTTGTGTTCAGTGGCTTTCAGGAGCTTGTGCATACACTGCTGACATACACTGCTACAGGATTTATTCTGCTCCTTGTATGTTCTCAGAGTCCTTCAGCCTCACCAAGCAGGATGCCTCCAGCCTTCCCACACCACCCATATGTCCATTTCCTATACATCCTTTGTCTCAGTTGCTGCCCAGTTCCCACCAGAGTGGCCCTCCATCCCTTGAAAGCCTTCCCTTCCTTTAGTAAGCAGTTCAAAGCATGAGGACTCTTAAAACCCATGGAGGGAGCAAGTCAGCAGTGCCAGCACAAGCAGTGGAGCAGATGTGCCACAGGGAGCAGAGGGAGGCAGCGGGGCGGGGGGCACTGGCAGCAGAGCAGCATGGAGGGGATGGCAGCTGCAAGGCAGACGGCCTCTCCACAGCCTCACACAGAGGAGAGGGGAGCCCCTTCCAGCGTGTCCGTGCTGCTGCTGCACACACGCATCCTCATTAATAACAGCCAGCAGATGTGATGGGTAGCACTTGGGGATGAGTTACAGCCAACTGCCTGATGCTGCCCTGCAAAAGCCATATTTAGCCAACAGCCAGGCAAGTTTTTTCCTCTGTCCTGCCAGGTTCGGAAATCCAAGGGACATCTTCGATTTGCTTGCTAAGATGAAGTTACTCAGACTGCCTCCTGATTGCTGTGGGGTGGTGGTGTACTCTGGGTAGCAAAGAGGGATGCAGCTGGTGCTCAGGGAGCACTGTTTGTGCTACAGAACAGGGACTAGCTTCTCTCAAATGCATGTGTTGCTGTTACTGAGATGCTTTGTCTTTCAGTACACAAAAACATTGCTTAACTGGGAAAATAAAAGGATTCAAATCAAATTCAGATATTGAAGTTTCAAGATATTTGATTATTGAGCTTCCGCTGGGTGGGTGAGGACCAGCAGAAAACAAGCAACAAAAAACACATAGGCACACACACTAACTGGGAGATACCGGTGTGAAACAAAAATCATGCTAAAGGCCTCTTTGGTTTCACCCAAGATTGCTATATCCTGAGTGAGCAACATGATGGCTGAGATGGCTTTTCTAAACAGGGATTTTTTAAAGCTCAAAGAGGAACAGGAACAGCTCAAAGCTCACACAGGAACTGGATGTGTTGCCAACATCACATCAAATTGAAAAGATTTGTTGAAACAGCTCTAAAAGTTTATTTGTTTCCCTGGATTTCTGACATGAGATTATTCTGGATTCAAGTAAATACGGTCATGCTATAAATAAATAAATAAATAAATACAGCCAGCGCATTAAAGCTCCCCTAAAATAGAAACCCTTACAGGAAACAGGCTGGACTTTCCAGCGGTGTAAATTAGTCTTTCTCCACTGAATCAAGCCAGCCTATGCTGATTTACCTTAGCTCAGAACCTGGCTTTAATTTCAATATATTTCATGTATCTGAGTGGCTAACACTGAAAATAGCTGCCTGCCTTTAACAGGCGGCTGTCATTGACCTGAACAGATGAGAATAAGATGACTGTGGCTGCGGAGCTTGCCAGTATCATCTGATGAGACAGGCAGTCCAACCTCACAGTCAGACACAGCTTTTGGCATCAGGTGGGGGTCCTGGAACTCTGGGGCTTGAGTGGGAGCCCTGAAGGGTTTATAGTAGCAAAAGCATGTGAGTGGCATTAGAAATGACATGATATAAATCACCTTCTTCACAAAACTGATTTGATCGTTGCTGAGTCTCAGTGCCTTCTGTCTGCATTTCTATAGCCCCTCACCAAGATACTATGACAACCTTCACATATATGAAGACTGTGTAATAAGAAGAGATCAGGACTTGATGGAAACAATTCCCTCATTTGAGGTCATTTAAGGTGCTTTTGAACTTACCTTGCATCCCTTTGGGGAAGGAAATAGTCCGTCCACTCTGCCGGTTGGGAAACTGAGGCAGGGATGTGTTATGTCTTGCAGGTTCACCCATTAGAAACCATTTCTTCCAAGTCACAGATTCTCTGTACCACTGCTGGGCAAAGTTATTTCTTGTGATGCCATTCCTCCTTGAGGGAGAGGCCAGGGAGTTGTTATTACATGGAGTTTGATTTCACGGGACATAGGATAAAAACGCACTGAGATTCGCATTTCATTCCTTCATCTGCATCTGATTTCTAAACCTTCAGAGTTGTGTTTCCAAGGCTTTTCCACAGAGAGCAAGGCTGTGAATTTCCTTAAAATATATATTACACAAAGCAAACAAGTGGATAGTACTCGAAAATCTTAAACTCCAGGATGTAGGGATTAAAAGAAGAGAGGAACACTCCCCACTGTTATCTGAATGCTCACACTATAACGACCCCATCTGACAAAACAAGGACCCTTGCACCCTGCAGTGCACACTCCCACCACCCTAGTTAGGGCATGGGGGTGATGACGGGTTTTGAATGCTACCACTTAAGCCAAACAGCAGCTTTGGGACATTCACTTTGTCCAGGCAGAGACTGCCAAAGGAGACAGGTTTAGTGACAGCACGCACTGAATCATCCCCTTCTTCCTCCAAAGACATAGCTCTGTGGACCTGCACATCTACATCTACCTCTCTGCTGACAGCTTTGTGCAAAGAGCAATCTAAAATTAGCTGAGTGGATTAAACGTCACACACAGCTTCCCTCTGCTTTCCAGTGCTCAGCCTACTGCTATATTTAAACCAAAGGCAACTGGTAAACAAAGGTTTGGTGCGCTCTACTCTGACAGAAATAGGCACTGCAGCTATTTTTATCCTGCAGACTACACAATGTGTGTCCAAGTTACAACTAGCAGCAATAAATATAACACAAAGAGGGTCAAGAAGCCACTGTAAGCAGTAAGCAGTAATGAAAACGCTCTGTTCTGAATGCCAGTGAGGCAGCCTTATCTTGTCCCTAATTACTCCCTTGGAGGCTCATCACACAAAAGCCTTATAGAAAGCAGATGAGGTTGTATGTCATGCTTTGCATGTATATTCTCTTTTCCTCCAGGTTTCGTATTTTAGTTTAAGCTAAGCAGTGCACTGGAAATATCAAGGCATCTTGACCATATATACTGGATGCATGAAGGCTAATTCAGCTCTGCCAGCCGCTGACACTAGTGGATGAGATGCGAGATATGAAGAAAGAGGTTTTACCTTTTAGGTGACTTTCAGGAGAGGCTCTTAGGCTCAGAGGAGTGGTGTCTGTAGCACATGTTTAGGGGTTGATGTTTGTTCTGCTAGCCCTGGAGTAGTAGGCCTCCTGGGACAACATCAGACACTGCTGACTGGGTGTGTGACTGGGCACCTGCAGCACGGATGGACCGTGAATTCAGACCCTCTCTGAAAGGGTGCAGAGCACTGATTACCTGGCCAGGACTTCACAGCCTCAAAGCCTGCCCTCCTTTCTCAATCCCTGCAAGGTATTAGTGTCATGCCAGGGTCAGACTCATCCCTGGTCTTCAGCACGAATTTGTGGAGCATTGCAAAGGGGTCAGGCAAGACAGTGCCACAAATGGAGGGTCTCAATCAGTCCCAATGCCTAACCCTTCTTCATCTCACGGGGGATTTGATGTGAGAAAACAAGCAGCAAGGATGTTTCTACCTCCTGACTAAGGTCTGTCTCCCATTCCTCCCCACAACAGTTCTGTGGAAAACACCAGCACCTCCCCGTCCTCAGAGCCAAGCACTTCAGGCTTCATTTTTGCTCAGGGACTGACCAAAGAAAGGCAAGAGCCACCATGTTTCCATCCTTGGTACCCTCCTCCTTCTGGGTAGCAGCCCTTTTTGGCTTTTGTCTCCCAACCTCTGGAGCCAGTCTGCAAGTCAGCTGTCTCCAGCCAGCAAGCCCACAAAAAAGAGAAGTGGCTTCTCCCTGCCAAAGGTAACCAGGCAGTGACGAAGGGGCTCTCTCATGTGGCAGCAGCTGAGACAGTGGCGTTACAGGCACAGCTCAGAGCTTGGGAAGGAGGAGACCTGGCTTCATGGACCAGTGCCAGCTTCTCCCTTGGCTCTCATTTATTACTCATACAGGCACAGCAGGGCCCTTTTTGAGCAGACAGACAAATGGAGTCCAGCTACAAAATGCTGACTGTTCAGCAGGGAAAGGGGACAGCAGAGAATGTGAGGGTGCAGGACTGGTCTGAAGCCAGCTCTCTGAGCAAAGAGTGTCTCCTTGTGGGACCCTGCATCAGTGACCGCAGATACTAGGTGAACATTTCCACTAAGCTTTTGTGGTGTTTCACAAGGAGACCTGAGCTCACCAAGCCTTGCTGAAGCTATGTAGGAGGTAGGCCACATGACTTACTGAGTGTGGTTGAGTTAACATCACTGTGTGGTGGTTGGAGTAACTTGGCTTGCTCCAGCAGGCTCAAGACAGCCTGTGCCTGTCCCTGGTACACCAATGAAATATATCCAGGTCTATCTGCAGGAGAAGATGCTCACCCATTTGCAGCAGGCTTCTTGTACACAGTTACATGTCTTGTTCATCCTCCCAGATATTTAATAGTCACTGCACTGAGAAGGGCTTGCTGGGTCGGTTTTTACAACATTCACCTCCTTGGGACACTGGGTCACGGTGCACAACTGCCAGCAAGAGTCATTACCCTCTTTCTTGCTCCTCAACAGCTTTATTTTATAGTTTTTATTCTTTGGTGTAAAAGCTTCCCTAACTAGCCATTAACCTCAGCCACAGGACACAACCGTCAAACATTATTGTGGCTATAACATGGTACATTACTTGCCTCACAGCTGAAAGTGTTTCCTCCAGCAAGGAAGAAGAATAAAGAGACTTGCATTAAGGTCAGGATTCTCCTGCACATGTATCTAAATCAGCATCTGGCACCGCAGGCCTGTTGCAACAAGTGTGTTTGCGTGGAAGGAACATGTTATGTGAAGAGTGCATCTTTCTCAATTAATCACACATGTGGGAAAACCCATTTTCAGCTTCATCTCAGAGAACAACCAGGCATTCAGATCCCATACTGAACTGTTCCTATGCAAGCACAGCCCACCGCCAACTGCATGGTACGTCCCTGTGTAGGGATTGTCCTGAAACTCCTCAAGACCTCCATGCTCACACCCAGTGCTGACCACCCCTGCCAGTATCCTGGAAATAGCAGCTCCTACATGAATCAGCCTTGTGAACCATGCCACAAGAGGTTCACCATGACACATGCTGTTTGTAGACATCAGCTGAAGGAGGGAAAAGTGCTGTGGAGCTTCCATTAGACATGGCTTTAGCTGCCCATAAGTGCTACAAATCATCTAAGCTGGATCTTGACAATGCCTCCAGCAGCTTCGAGAGATGCACATAGAGCACATGCATCTGTGTGTATACGCATAGGACACGCAATACGGATGCATGTCCATACTGCAAGCACCGCTATTCCATGATAGCACCTACAGAGGTTGCAGTACAGATGCTGTTATAGTGGTTCTGAAAGACAGACAAGGAGAGAGAGGCATGGTCACTGTGATTACTCCTTCACGCTGTGCCCTGTGCAAGCTGCTTCAGCAATCAATCAGCTGCCTGGGAATGTCATATATTGTCTAGGGATCCTTCCTGAGAGGACAGCAAGCTTCCTGTATCTCAGCGCAGTAGAGAACTCAGCACATGACCTCCTGAAATGAAATCTCTGTGGATGTACCCCCAGGCTGATGGGGAGCTGTTGCGATGGGTCATGCCGGTTTCCATCCATCAGAGGACCCAATGAGACATGACTGATCTAAGTGGAGCTGACAAAGGCTGAAGACCACTTACCCATCTTGGGGCATGCCACCAAGCTAGGGGGGAAAGGCTGCCTTTTCACACATGGGGGCTTTTTCATCCAGCAGCTCCCTTTTGCCAGCAGAGGGGTCCTACAGCTGCAGCACCTGCCTCGCAGGCTTGGTATGAGCTCCCCTTCTACCTCACTGAATCCAAGAGCACATCCTAAATTGAAAGTGGCATGACATGAATAGTTCCCCCCCGAAACCAGGCTGACCTCCCACCGCAGGCTGGGGATCCCCCGGTGTTCGTTGTTACACATCGACGCCCGACGGGGAAGCGCAGCCCTGTGGTTGACAGGTTTTAATGAAGACCTTTGATGTTCAAAGGAAGCGATGGCTGTTTGGTAAGGTTGGTTGAGTTAGAAGAAAGAGGCATGCTGAAGCCAGCCAAGCTAAGCCCGTTATGCTAGCGGGGCCCCATCTGGAGCATTTAACTGCTGTCTGGTTTAAGACAGGCAGGTCGAAGGTAGGCAGATACAACGGGGGGGTTAGTTTCACACCAAATGCAGCCTACCTCTCCAAGTTACCATTCCCCATCATTCACCTGGTATCAGCACCATTGCCTGCAGTCCAAAGCCTGAAGTCCACCCTCATTCCTTGTACACTGGTGCTGAACTCACACTTGTTTTACAGCAGAAATGGAAATGTCAATATTTAAACAGGGAGGCTCTTCCGAAGTAAGAAATATCTTTAAGAAGTACCTGGGAACTGTCATTAATGACCCCAAAGCTTCAGCCTCTCAGCTGGGCTCATTGCCATGATGAGAGAAACCCTTACCCTTCTGCAGACCTAAAATATGAATCTGGCCAGCAAAACGGATCAACACCACCCATCCCAGTGGCTGAGCATCCCTCATAAGGGTGTTTGGGTCAGTGTCTATGCTCCCACAGATATTTAAGTCTCTTATGCAAACTGGAGCAGCTTCAGTGGGAAAATGGAGAAGCAACTTTGTTTTGCCCAGCTTTCCAGGAGTTTTTCTGGAGATGGGAAGATGAAAATATTCTTTAAACAACAGGGAATTTTGCCTTTGCTTCTTTAGAACATGAAGAGGGAGTCCATTCAGAAGGCTGAATTAGTAGATACAGAAACAGTTGGATAATTCAGAAATTTGGCATTTTGTCTGCCATAGATATTTTTCAACAACAACAACAGCAAAAGAAAGATAACAAAAGACACAACAGCATGTTTTGTCCTGCTCTGGTGGTGACATACTTCAAATTTCTCAACTTTGCAACCAATCACATCCCAATGTCCTTCCTGAATGTTTAGGTTTTGGAGTTTTTATCTGTGATACAGACAGGGGCTGTGAGGAGAGTCCTGGTAGAAGACCAGCTTGGTTTTAACTCAAGAACCCAAAAGGCAGGCACTGCACACCACCAGAATAGGTTCTTTTCAGAAACTGCTACATTTGTAAACAGACATTTTTTCAGCCATGGAGGAGCTGAGACAAGTTTGAGCAGGGCACCAAGCGTGACCTGATTGAGCCAGTGATTGTAGATCTTAATTCCCATAGCAGGAAAGAGAGAGGGCAGATGACGGTTTCTGAGGTACTGACCTTTGTTGTTTCCTAAAAGGCGATGCTGAGATTTTCTGCCCAAGTCCACTACATGAGCAGAGTCACTCCTCACCCAACCATCCTTACCAGATCCCTGGTATGAAATGGTACAAGCGAGGCTCAGCCCCAGCAGACAGCAAAGGACCTTGACTTTCCCTTTAAAACTGTGTCATCCTCCAGTGAGCAATTAGTTTTCTCATGCAGAATGAGATTAAAATATCCCCATTACACCTGGCATGATGCAGGATTAGAGAACCCAATTCCATGTGGACCTGTTCTGCCTGCTGCTGGTTGTGGAGGATGGTGGTCATTCCTCACCCCAGCCTTGCAGGGGAAGCAGGCTGGGTTCTCAGTCAAAACATATGGTCCAGACACTGCATGTGGGGGAATGACTTGGACATCACAGCCACTACTGCTGTACCAGTCACACACCTACAGCTCCAGAGATAGGGCCAAATGCTCCTCTCCTACCACCAGCCTTATGGAGTGGAGGCATAGATGACAGTTTGGCTTGTGATTTGTTTTTGGAAGTCACATCAGGGTAACCTTACATTAAAACTATCTCCAAGACCTTTCTGGAGGCTTCATTACAGCTTTGGGAGATATTTTGTTCTAGTTCCCTAGGAGAATGAGGCTTGTGTGACCGTAGTGTCTGTCTGTGCACGTCTTAGTCCTGGCTTTTCCAAAAACTTCCAAACCTATAAAGCAATTTTAGCCATTTGACTACAAGTTGTCAAAGACATGAAGTTGCTAACAGCTTGTGAATGCAGGTGGGCAGGGAGAGGATTGAGGCACCATCCCTGCACCTGCAGAACAAGCAAACAGCAGAGAAGCCTCCTGGGTGAGAGACATAAATGCTCTGGAGACGTTTCAGTCAGAGCTGATGCCTTGTAAGATACACGATACTTCCTCCACAAGGCAATGTGGCTTGCTTGCTAAAAAAGAGTGAACCTGTCTTGATGCTCACGGTGATTTGGATCTGAGTCCTGCATACCAGTCCCACAGGCTGGTGGAGGAGCTCTGCCCTCCTCCTTGCACGTGCTGGTGGCCAAATGATTCATGTCACAAGATGGGAAATGCAAGAGCAAAGCATAAATGAATCACCCTCCGTTGCAGGTCATTTAATTCATTCTCCCTTCAGGAGGCAAGCATTTTTGCACACTCTAATTAGATAGTTCATCCTAATGGCAGATATATGATACTTTTTTTCTTCCTTCATTACATCTTTCAGCAAAATAGCATAAAACCTGATGGATAATTCAAAAATATAAATAAAAAGAACCGATGCCATCCTGGAACAAGCCACATGTACCATATGGCTGAGAGAGGACAGTTGCAAAAGCCCGCAAAGCACTCATTACATGCGTTGTCTACACTGTAGTGCTCGCTCTGCTCTCTGCCTCCTCTGTCCTAGTTCCCAGACTTTGGGGTATAATTATAGAATAACTGAAGCTGGTTTAAAAAAGATGGTCTTTTTCCATGGAAAAAAAATAGGAATATAAAAACCCAAACAGCAACAACAAAATAGCTTTTTTCTTGGCAACGTGTTAATTTTTTCTCTTTTTATTTTTTTATAAAATGAGAAGAGTAAAAATGTTCCATCTTCATCCCCCTCTTGCCCACCTGTTTTTGGAAGAAAGCAGGGAGGAAAGAGAAAGGGAAAAACCCTACCTTTTTAAGCTTGTTGTTTTCAAAAGTACTAAAATATTTCTACCAAAGCTGACATTTTCTAAGGACATTCTCATTTTACCTGTAAACCCATTTTGAGTTCAGGAAAGTACAACTGCTTCTCAGAACAAGAAGATGAAGAATAACAAAACAAGCCTCTTCATTAACTTTCCTCCCCAAAGCTATTGCAAGGTGGCACTGAAAACACAGCCACTTCTGGGTGAGGAGACAGGGAGCCTTCACATGTAGGTTGTGCAGCCCAGGAGATGAGGAGTATTTTCCCTATGGATAAGATTTGCTCATACAAAAGCACCATGGTGAGACTTTGTATCAGGGCTGGCAAGGCTCACTCTTTACGGTTTCAGCCACAGGAACTGCGCTGGATAAAGCACATGGGGATTTTGGGCAGAACCAGGGTCCTTTTGGTTTCTTGCATCTCAGTCTGGACTGCTACAGAGCCAACAAGGGTCCATCCAGAGGCACACATGGGCTGCAGGACCTCTCTCCTGTCCTTCAGCTGGGAAACAGCAGTGTCCATGCCTAAACTCACCACCACCAAACCCTACTGCTGGGAAGCCCCGTTGCCCCCATTCAAGTGTGGGTTGGAATCTCAGGAGCCTTGCATTGAAAACGAGGGTGTTTGCAAGTGTTTCACCCATAAGCTTCCACATTTGGAAGCACAATCTCACTGGCAGCGTCCTCATCCATCTGCCCTGAGTCCTGCCTTGTCCATGATAGATTATTTCATTAATATTTCCCTGCTGTGGCTACCACTGTGGCTGCTGTGCCAGTGTTGCAGCATGAGCATGAGCTGCTCACACAGGGGTAGATGACAGGTGATAAAATGTTGGTGGTCAGGCCATATAAAAGCTTTGGGGCTGCCCAGCACTGTTGTGTGCATGCTTGTGTTGGACCAATGTCATCCTGTCTGCAGAGGAATCTCAGATGGGAGAAGGATGTGTTATTCTGCTTCAGCTCCAACTCCATCCTGCCTCCCTCTTTCCCTTGTTGACCCCATGCCTCTTCTCCACCATGGGGATGTGTTTGCAAATCCACTGTTCAAGGTTAACACCCTGCTGTCTATACATGCCTTGCATTTTTAATGTCATTCTGCCCTACACAGAGGATGCACTGCTGACTGTGCGTCCCTTGGAGGGATCGTACTTCTCTGAGGAACAAAGCATTTTCCAGCATTTATGTGGGCTTATTCTCAGGCATTTACATCACCAACTCATCCCAGTCCAAATTATCCTCTTAGAAGAGCCAAGTAAGTCAAAACATTGCATCAAATCCTACTTTTTTTTCTTTTTCTGCAGGGACTGCCAAGTAAAACCTACGTTTATTCAGGAAAAGTTTTTGGCTGAAACATTTGGAAGTCAAAACAACCTTATCAAGAAAGTCCAGAGAATGTAGTTGAGTGTTTAGGAAATAAGGCAGAGCCTGTGAGGCCACAAAAGCCCCCTGAGCCAAACCGATGCATCAGAGAACACATAAAGGAAATACAGCAGCAAAAAAACCAGCCTTTTTTACACCACCTTCTTAAATTGCTTAGCACCCATGTCTGACATTTCACACCTGAGCTTCAGCCCTCCAGTCAAACCAGAGGTAAAAGCCTTTCAGTGACATTATGGCTCCTAAATGGCTAATTATCTTGAGCAGGTATCAAAGGGCTGTGCTGAGACAGGAGCTGGCACCAGGCCCAAAGGGATGACAAACCACTGTGCTTTGATTGAGACCACTGCAAGAGCCCCAGCCTCCCAGTGGACAGGCTCCCACAAAGCCATCTCTTCACAGATGGGCATCTTGCAGGTGACATGTCTTGTGTCACCAATACTGCTGCAAACACGCTGCCTGCAACCAAACCATGAGCTCCAGAAATCCCAGCACAATGGCAGGAATCCCATAGCTTGAAGCAAAGCCATAGGGGAAGGCACAATGTCCATCTGAAGGTGTTTGCATGCAACTGTGCTCATCGAAGGAGTGATCCATGCTCAGTAAATATGCCCATTGGCACTGCATTGGCCTTGCAGCTTTCCGACAGAGAGTCATCCCAAAACTTAAAAGGCTGAAGCTCTTCCCTGGGAAACTTTGGGTCCTGTTTTGTTTCTGAACTGCAAAAAGCAGCATCGGTTCATGTGAACACCCAGATTTTTCCATTTCTCTGCTACATCAGTGTCTTGGCACCATAGCAAAGAGCCCCTGAATCCCCCTGGAAAAGCAAAAGGGGAGAGAGGGGAGTAGAGAAAAGGATGGTGGTAGGGCAGGAGGGTCTGATGTTTTTCCATGATCCAGTAAATTCTTATTCCCTATGACCTTGTTAGGAGGCTGGAAGCTGCTGTTTAGTCAGAGCTGTCACAGTGGTGCTGGCAAGAGACAGATGAGCTGCAGTGCAGCTCTGCATAAGGCATCATGGAGACAGGCCATTTTAAGGAGCAGCATCGGTGGGAAAGGGCAGCAGGAGAGGGCTGAGCACCAGGCTGTGGGGAAGGGGACCGTCTGGCATAGCTGTATACAAGACGCATGCAAGCGGCTCCTCAAATAGCTCTGGAGTATATTCAAACTGAGCTGACAGAGAAGAGTTGTGAGGGACATGGACCTATCCTTGATGCCTTAGGAGCTTGATCCTGTCTCCTGCAAGGTGTTGATGGGCCCTTGGTTGTACTTCTAGTCACTTGATGCAAAGCACGGATCCGGAGATTGCTTTATTGCTGCCCCATGATTACCTCTGAAGGCACCTGACCCTGCCATTCCCAGCTCTGCAATGATGCTCTTGTCACACTACTGGTCTTTGCAAGACATCTGCAGCCTATGCATGCCCCGATGCAAACCTGAAAGAGTCAGTGTTCAGGGACAGTGTTACTGTACTACATTTGTTGTCACTGAAGTGTCTGGGCTGTTTTGTGTGGCTGGTTTTTAAATGGAAGCTTGGCTTTGTTTATATCAGCTGCTTACAGTTTGGGTACAAGCTGAATGACGCTTTGCCCTGTGAGTATTTCCAGTCCCTGGAATCTAGGGGAGCTGGGTTTGTTCTCTGCTGTGCCAAAGGTTTCCTGTCACTTAACCCCTTGACTCCTGCTGTATCAGCATGCCCTTCCCTCTCCCCCAGGATGCTCAGGCAGCAGCTCCATTGGAGACACCCCGAGCAGTTTGGCACAAAGAGATGGCACATGTCCAAGACCTTGGCTCTGCAATGGGCTTGTAGGGTAAAATTCAGCCCTAAACAGCTCAGAGGTGCTCTAGCCTTGGCTTGAGATCATTTGATCCCTGCAGCATAGTTTGTTTGTATTTTCTGTTTGGCCTTTTGCTAACCCAAAAGCAGGGCTCCTACCAGATGTCCTTTCAGCTGGGAAGCTGTATTTCTGAGAGGGTGGGATATGTGACTCCCTTGGTTTTACAGTCAGGAGGGGAATGGGCAGAATTTTGTTCAACAAGGAGGCTATGTCTATACCAGCAAATAAAAGAGGCCAAGAGCCAGATGTGTGGCCAGATGGCACAACACAGGCCTATAAACCAAACTCTCTTCTCCTCCTTTCCAAGCCCTGAAGAGGGTGGCCTCAGCCATGCTGACAGCTGGGACTGGCCTCTGCCCCACACCAGCCCTTGAAGCACCCTCAGGCACTATCTGAGAGAGGGTAAAGCTATGCCAAGGCTCATGATGACAATTTAACAGTACAGACCATTGCGAATTAGTGCACAGCTGGTGTCCAGGTTAGTGCAGCATTATCGTCTTAGAAATTTTGAGGTCTCCATTGGTGTCTGTCTTTTCATAACATAGAGGTCTTGAAGTGGACATATCCAAGCATGAACCAAGCATTGGAGGTCCACCTTGATGCCCAGGATTTTGCAGGTCTGCATGCAGTTGCCATGCCATGGAGCAGCAGGACGCAAACCTTTTATCCTGACATACTGCAATGCAAATGGATGGTGTATCACCGCTGGCTTTGCATCCAACACCCAGCAGGCATCTCCCACCACACAAAGTCTATGGTACCAGGGGCCACTGCACTCAGTGAGGAGCTGGGCCAAGGCTGGCAAGCTCTTCCATAAACCACGCAGCAGCTTCCCTGCCTCCTGGCTCAGGGTACAGAGCTCTGTGCCATGGCTTCGGGTCTCTGCTGCTTTATATCTTGACTGCTTTTCTTTCTGCTTAACAAGGGTTCCTATTCCCTGCTCAGGACATCCAGCAGAGGCTTTGGAGGGTTTATCCAGAATACCCTGGATGCTCAGTCCATGTACAAATTAAATTGCCTGAATGCATGGAAATTTATACAAAAAACACCTTATCACTCGGGGTCATTGCACTTTGCCATTGATCTCCACTCATTCAGCAGCTGTTTTATTCAGGAGAATCCTGGGTGGACATGGCCAGAAAAAACTGTATGGAGGGAAATCCAAACAGGGACAGACCTTGGAGTGCTTTGCAACCCATCTGCACTGCTCACAGGGGCACGCATAGCAGCATAAGCAGAGAACCAGGGACCTTGACGTCTCTTTTCGATCGGATACAGACAGTAGCCTGTCTGGTTACAGAGAGCGCTTTCTTTGATTAAAAGCTAATAAATATTCATCCCTTTCCTCCCCTGCTGTCCCTCAGAAATCCCCAGAGACAAAACTTAGACAAGCAAAACTGGTTCATTTGTGATGTATTCCAGTGCATTGCTCCAAAACACTTGGAAACGTTCCAGGTAACAATGCGTGGCTGCAAGGACTATGGATCACCAAGGAAAGGGCCAATACTTTTCATTTTCTTAAAACAAGACTTAGGTCATAAAGGGCACGCTCATTATTAATGGTGGGTGTTGGGAAGTAGAGCATAAAATGTACACAGATCCTTATCCCTAGCTAATTCTTCAGTAAATTGGCAAAGATACATCACTGCCTGCAGAGCAGAAGACAGAGAGAAATTAGATGTTAAGGACGGCTTAGTTTCCTAGGAATACAGATGTACCATCAGTTGATGAAAACTACAGCGATGAGCAAGGGAAGAAGATACATCAGTAGTGAAGGTTGTCTCCTTTTAAGGCAAGGAAAACTAAACTCTCACCAGGAAATAACAGATTTGAACAGATGGAGAGATCACAGCCAGTGTAATAGCGCAGGAATCGCTGAGCCGATACTGGTGAAACATGGACCACAAAACCAAGCCACTGTCACCCAAGAGAAGATCAGAGGAGCCAAGGACCTATTCAGCAGAGAAATGCTACTGGAGAAAACTAGTCCTGGTGTTCGTGATTTTGGAGAAATATGGAATAGATGCAAGTACCTGCTGTCTTAACACAGATTTAAACCACAGCCCTGCAGGCAAAGTCCCTCTGAGGGCACTAGACTGTAGAAGTTGAAGACCCTCCCATCTGTGGATAGAAGCTTATCCCACAACTATCTCCGCAGCTACTGTAGCCTTGTGCTTTCCTACCTCTTGGCTTACAGTCTGAGTATAGAGCAATTTTTTCTTGTGGAAGAGCTGCTTTTAGCCTGTATTGGTACGGGGTTCAGAGATGATCTCACAATCCCAACAGTAATAGTAATAGTAATAGTAGTAGTAGTAGTAGTAATTAATAGTAAAATAACAAGACAAAGATAAGTTATAATAATTATTATTATTATTATTATTATTATTACTGGAGCCACATCCAAGCACCCGCATCCTTACACATCCTAGGAACATGGTGTTGGGACACCAGGCTTGGTCTCTGCTCTGGGTGAACAGTAGTATGCCAGCCATGTGTATCTGCAACTCACCAGCCCCACTGCCCTGCACGACAGTGAGCTGGCTGCATCACCACCAGCAGGAGCCAGAGTCCTCGGCAGCCCAGAGATGAAACCTCCATCTCGTGATCTCCATGCTGTTTAAGCACAAAGAAGCTTGTGTCTGCTGCCCAGCCCCATAGAAACCAAGCACTTGTACCTTCCCCTGGGTACTAAGGCTTCACGTTAAAGGCTGACAGCAGAAGTGGGTAGAAGATGAAGCATTGCAATTTTTCAGCTTTTCCAATGGCATCCTCCAGCTTTGCAGGGGCTGTTGGGCAAACAAGAAGCAAGCAGCTTAATGGCTGTATTTCAGCTGGCACGAGCTGCGAAGCCTGTGTCATGGGCCAGTTTCTCTGCTGAGCTGAGATTTGCTTGGCACAGCATCACAGTGGGTCCCGAGGGAGCCCACAGCTTCCCTCTGATTCTCCAGCTGGGTCCCAGCCAGATGCTGCAGAGCCGATGGCCGTCCCTGCCATGGGGGGAGCACAGCCAAGAGGGGCACCCCAGCCAAGCTTCATCTTAACACCAGCTCAACTGATCAAGGCAATGAAGCAGGAAGAAAAGCAGTCAGAAACTGAGGATTCCGTTACCAAAGGGAAAATCCCTTCCCAGGGACTGTATCTAAACACCTGGGTGGTACCAGAGAGCACAAAAGCATCATGCACATCACAGAGGAACTCTGACCCTTGGTTTACAGAGGGAAGAGCAGGAAATTTTTCTTTAAAAAAAGATAAAAGGCAAACCCTGCCATTTTTTCACAGGGAAATTTGCTTTCCATTTCCTCTCTGTACCCCAGCTTAACAGGTTTGAAAACTCCCTTACTCCTTTGCAGGACTCTTCATTCTGAGGCAGAAGAAAACCTCATAACAGCTTCAAGAAAATACTAAAGGCCCCTATAGGGCTGCCAAAATGGGTACAGTTAAACCTCATGCTTGAGTTCATCTTTAAGGTCCTCTTGCCAAAGCAGTTTGACAGGAGATAACTAAAAAGACTTTTATCAAATCCGACTGGGCAAAAGTAGAGTTGGAAAAAAGAACCAGCTGTATTATCTCCCAAATAACATCTTTTTTGTGGAGTCCCGTGTATACATATATAGGTGTGTATGTGTATGCGTGTGTATATATATGTCATGTTTCAGTGCGTGAGGCAGGTCAGATTTCTTCACATGAGTAATCTGCACAGCTTTTCTTAACAGAAAACATTGTGCTCAAACACAAGTTAAAAATGTAGCTTTTTGTAGGGAAAAATTAATCTTGGATGTGGAGAATTTGCTGAAATATTACTTAATGCCCCCAGACGAATTTTTGTATTTGTTCATTGTTTTGTAAGACTCTAGTAATTGTTCTTTTGTGCTCAGTGTTCAGAAGGTCTGGGCTTCACAAATAGCAGGTTTAAGGCACGATCTCTTTAATGAACTTGTTCAGGATTTACACCAGCACCAGAAACTGATCCACAGCAGCCCTAGGCAAATATACTATACTAAATATACTAGGACTATGGGAGTCCTAGGCTCTGTCATAGTACATCCTCAAAATGCTTCCACAAAGACATATCATGGCTTATCTCCTTTGGGTCTCTTTTCACTGCTCCAGGAGCAGGCATGTTCCAGTCAATCACAAGTCCTACAACTCCAGCAACATCAAATTCAAAATCTGAGAAGCATAAACCACTGTTCCTTTGCACCTGAACCAAGACCCTTCTTGAAGGTGGGCATTGCAGGTCAGGATCTCCTGTTCAAAATCTGTATGTGCCTTACACCAAGCCATATCCAAGAGGGTAGTGGTTTGATAAAGATTATACTCCAAGCCCAGATTGCTTGGAAGATGACAAGCTTATCCTTCCCAAAAGAAAAAGTTGGAGCACAGTTGTGTTAATGTTTCTCTTCAATGGCAGAGATGGTTCTCCTACAACTGATGAGTTGAAAATTAAGATGGGATAGGTTTCACCTAGTTAAAACCACCTATGATGTCTTTCTGAACACCTGACATGGGACTCCCACCAGAGACAATGGGGGGAATGAATGTCTGCAAAAAATATCTTACTTTCTTTTGCTTTAGAGTCTATTTTAGATAAGAGTCACCCTGAGCCAGACCTCCATGTAAAGAGAGACGAGGAGACCAAGTCCAATGCAGAGCTTGTACTTACATTATGGGTGACTATGTCTGGACATCCCATCCCAAGCCCAGGGTACGCAGGCTCAGGCTCTGAATGTTGGAGGACCTTGTCCTACTTTGGAGGCCTGCCAGGATTCACCACCAAAACTATGAACCAGATGATTCCTTTGCTGTGATTCACCACAGCTAGGGCCCAGAAAACTTGCTTTCATCACATCAATTCTTATTCATGAGCCTGCACACTTCACAGTGCCAGCAAACAACCAGTGCATCACACAGTGCTGAACTGCTGCTAGGCACTCTAGATGCTGAGATGCTAAAACCAGCCCTTGTCTCATGTCCTGCACAGGACTGTTCCATCCACCCCAAGAGGAAGACACATAAACCCTCTTTTAAGAGGGAAGGTTAAAATCCAGCTGTAATAATTCTGGAGTGCCTGGGAAAAAACCTTGAAACTGATACAACCATATTATTTGAGGCACTCTTAACCGGTTATTTGACTTCTGCTTCCCTTCCATTGCAGCTGGAAGTGCTGGATCCCATCACATTTGACAGCATGCAGAGAAGGTCTGCACTGTTCATGGAAATCTCTTCACTACCAATACATTGCAAACCCCCTAGGAGATTCCTGGGGTGCTTATCTCATCTGAAGAGTGATATATTTAACAGCTCTGCATTTTCTAAATTGCAGGGCAGCAGAAAAAACATTGCCCATAGCCGCCAAGGCTGTCAGTTACTCTGCAATGGAAGGCTTTCCCCCTTTGCACAATCTCCCAAGTATGGCATGTGGCCTAATTATATCATTACACAATAGATATGAATTGCTTCAAAGGAGCTGTTATGTTCCAGCAGGTACATAATAAGTTTATAGTATCAACTAATTACACTGTTATGTAAAGGTCCAGAATGACTTTTAAAACCAACAGACGGATCTTCTAGGCAATCAAACACATATTGTTTTGTTTGGGGATTTTTTTAAATACTCATCATGAAGGCAACCTGTGCTTTCTCCAGCCTTTCTAGAGGGGATATAAATGCTAATACTATGCAGAGAGTGATGGGCTTAATACTAAGTTGGTGTGCATCATTGCTGCTGACCTCAGTGGACCATTTTAGATGCCAGAAAATCCACGTAATGCACATAAGTCAGTGGTTCAGTGTCCACATTAACTAAGACTGGGGACACAATCAAGTGGGAATTACCACAGTTTAAGCAGCTACTGCCGACTATTGTCCATCTTGTGTCATGCCAGTTTGAGCTCACATGTTCAACCTCACTGGTAGGAACAGTACAGGAGCATATAACCATGGGTTCCACTGCAGGTGACATCTGCATCTGGTCTGTCACAGCAGCCCAGTCACATCCAGTTGTGTCTTTACTCCCTTTATCTGCAAAAGACATGGAATTAAATGTAGATTTTACCACAATGAGCCTCGTTGAATGAGCCAGAACTGACCCTTGCTGCTAGCCTCTCTCAGGGGTGAGTCTCTTGAGGGTTCCAGGTCTCACAGTCAAGAAAAAAATCAGTTTCCATTCACAAACCAGCATCAGAGCCAAGCTCTCTCAGCCACTTCATCATGTCACCTCAAGGATGGATGGCCAGGTGGAACAGAGTCACAGAGAAGGCACTGGAAAGAGGCATATTACTAGAGGGGATGAAGGACAGCCTCCCTAATAAATTCCCACCCGGATGTCAGTGTCTATAAAGTTTCCTAATCAGCAGGTGCATGGGCATTATACTCAAAGGAGCCCACTAGAAGTCCTTCCCAAGCATATGCTACTTTCCTCTCCTGTGATCTGGCCTACTCAATGCACATCCATCATACAACCTCAGACAAGCTCCCATTAGCATCACCCCTTCACACCCCATGGAGGACTTGCCCTCGACAGCAGGAGAAAGTTGAGCTATCAGTCTTGGCACTAAAGGAAGGCAAAATCAAGGATCACCCCACCAACCCCATCAAAGTTGCTGTGATGTGAAGCCGGCATGATGCGGAGGACCCTTCTAACCCGCAGCATTGAACATGTGTGCATTTTCTTATCATCTGTTCACCCTTCAGAGAGCAGCTGGGATTTCCCAGCTGCGACAGGATGTCCATGGAGTTATAACTTTGTAAACTCAGCTCAGCCTTTCAGGAAGAGATTTCTAATTTTATCCAGGCCATTCATCCACCCTTAATTTACAATGAAAAAAAAGAAGCTGTTGCAGGGTTATTATTAACTATTGGCCAAGACAGAATGAACTCCAGGCTTGGCTGACTCCCTCTTTGGTAGAGAGCAAGTGCACAGACAGCAAACACATTGCTGTTTTGCTTCCCAAGCATTTCTGCTGCTGACCAAGGATGCTCAATAGCCAAAGTAAAGGAAGAATCTTTATTTCACAGGTATAGCTGCATTGTCCAGGCTCCATCTCAGCCAACTGGTCTTGGAGACCTTTGGCCAGCCTGCAGTGCTTAGCCTTTGCTCTGCTAAAAATGGGTGGGAGAAGTCCCCATCAACCTCACTCAGGCTGAGATCAGATCTTAGACACAGGGAGGTGGTTTTCATCATCATCTCCACTCCCTTCAGAAGAGTGATACCTCTGAACACTCGCTGAGGATCCAATTTCTTGCAATACAGAAGACCACTTCTTCAAACCACTCAATCAGGCACATGAGATGATCCTGGGCCTTGGTGCAAGGCCAAGGAAGCAATGTGTTAGTCTGCCCCAGCACTGGTTCCCAGAGCAGGGATGTAAAATGCCCTAAGTCGGAGATCTAGAGCCAGCCAGGAGAAGAGGACTTCCAGCTATACCTTGCATCCAGCTCTGCCATGCCTGTGAATAAAGTCTGCCTATGATGTTTTTGCAAGAGGTGATTAATGACAAGTTTTCAGCTATGAGAAGCCTTTTCAATACAACACGTAAAGTAACAAACAATAGCAGAAAGAAACAGCAAGAAATTTGCATCCTTATTGCTTGGGCTGGTAGCCTGAGGATTCAAAAAACCACTCCTAACCAGAAATATTTCAAAGGTTGTTACCTTTTCCCTAAAGTCTGCTAAAAACCAGTTACCCTTATGCCTGTTGTTGCAGGGTTTGCCACTTGCTTCATACTACTTTTCCCCTGGGAAAACTGTTGTTGCTAACCCAGCAGGTATCTCATTGCCCACCTGTGTTTGCTTGCATCCAGAAAGGATCCACGCAGCACCAAACAGCCCTTCACTCTATGCATAAATCAGTTTGCACCCAAATCTACAGGAGAACCTCATTTCTGAATTTCCTACCACTCCCCCACTAAACAAGAGGGGAGAGGGGAGACAAACCAGGTCCCAAAAAATACACCCTGGACATGTGAGTGTGTAAAGCTGCGAGGCATGGGGAAATCCATGGTAACTCTGTGTATAAACAGGACCAAACAGCTTGAAGTAGCTGCTTTCCTTGCAAGACCGATGAACAAAGTATCTCTGTAGCTTGGCCAGCACAGCAAGCTCCAGCCAAATGTAAATAGCCTGCAGGGCTTTTTGGCACTTCGTACTCTATTTTGCATACAGCTGGTAATGTTTTAAAGGCCAGGCCCAGCCAAGGGTAATGCTTCCAAGAACAGATCAGGAAACACTTTGTGTACAGAAAAGGGTCTCAGGAGAAATCAGTGAAATCTTAAGACCTTTTGTGTTTCTTTCTCCCTCCCCAAATCAGTGTGCTTCATTTTTACACTAAAAGTTTTCAGAGCTCCAGGTAGGCTGCCTGGATGTGACCGCTGTGTTCTGTGCTCTGACCACTTGGTAACAAAGGTGTTAGCTTGGATCCTACAAACACATAAACACTTGCTGTGTGTAGGCAAGTCCTGCTGAGCGTATCCATGACGTCTTTCAAGGGAGAATTTGCTTAAGCCAGCTGACATGAGATGGCATCAAGGGAGGATCAAGACTGTACCAAAGCATCCAGTGACACCCTGTGAATCCTCCACAGTACCAGCACCAAGGAAGTACCACAATATTTCCAGTTGTCTGGATATCATTCAGCCTTTTGGAAGACTTTAGCAGACTTAGGATTGGTTGTCGTGATGGAAGGAGGCAATCTCTATGCTAAACTAAACCCCTCCTCCCCCTGGGGTTGTCCTTGCTGGTAGGATTGGATTTCTCTCTTGATAGGAGGCTGAGGACCTGGGTCTCCACTATTTTGCTCAGCTTATCACCTTAGCACCACCATGTAGGGTATGAAAAGGGGAAATCTGGCTCTCCTGCAGCACCTCCTGCTGCTGTCTGCTGAAGTAGAGGGCTGGAGAAAGAAGACAGATGAACTGGGCAGAGCAGACCCACACAGCATGCAAGACTGAAACAGGCAGTCACATAGGATTAATATTGCAGTAGAAATTCTGTTATCCTTTGCTATCATATGTTTAAAATCACAGTGTACCAGAACAGGCATTTTGCCCGCCTGGCCCTCTCCTTTAAACCTCATTGTCTTTAAACATGTTTGTATGTCACAATAATCATGTCCTAGAGGAAAACTGGCCTTCTGTTAGCTGTCCCCTTCACTTGATTATTCAGGGCTGAAAGATGGGTGCTGGCTGAGTTAGCAGCAGCCATTGAAGCTGCCAGCAAAAGGGAATGTATGTCAATAACTCAGAAACGGGAAGCAGAGACGACTTGGAGAGGAGTTACAGCTACACCCTCATGAAGTGAAATAGAATGCTGTTTATCATAATTTAATGTCCTTTACTTTGTATCTTACAGATGTCTGTACTCCACAGGTAATTCATACGTGCAAAGCCAAATCACTGCCCTTCAGACAGGGCTGGAGCACAATGGAAGGATCATGCTGCAGAGTAACCCCTGGGGATAGATGGGGGACTGTGTGTTGTTGTCACATGTTACAAAGGGCTATGCTTTCATGTCTTTGTATTGTGGCTGCACACCATGGACCGGCCAGGGAACAGAGAAATGGGGAAAAAACAGAGTTGGGACCTATAACGAAAACCATGCATTTGACCTCTCTGGCTGGGGACATGGTCTAAATCTTATTGTTGGCTTTAAACACGACAGAATCAGGTCCTCTCCACTCAGGGCTTCCCTCTGACAGCTTTAACATGTGCGTGTTGGACCTTCCATGGGATGCAGAAACTCTGGTGTTGTCAGATACCAAAGATACCTTTGCCACAGGGACATGATGGTATGCAAACATGCAGTTGTCCAGTCTGCAAGTTGCAACACAGCTGACTTTATACACACTTGTTTTCAAACTGTCAAGGCTTCTGAGCTTCTACTCCTCCTCACCTTAACCTTCTCCCTTCTATTCCAGGCCAGACAAGGAACAAATTCCCACTCCTCTCCTTGCTTTCTTCAGGTGTTACACAGCCTAAATGGAGATCAGCACTTATGGGAAGAGCCCTATCTCCCAAATGCCCCATCTCTCAAATGCCACTACCTCTTTCCTTGAGAGAGAGGGAGTGAGAGAGATGGCAGCACAGACCTCAAGAGGAGATCTGGGAAGAAGGGAAAGAAAACACCTTCTTACTCCAGATTTCAAAATGCCGTTCCCCCATCCCAACAAATGCATGGCACACATGCAAATATGTCTACATATATTCTTGTATCAAGTAACTTTTGAACCTGTTAGTCAGATGCAGGGGAGGATACCTCATAGACAGATACAGAACATGAACAAAGGCAGAGAAGAAATTAATTTCCTGGAATCAATTTGTCCTTAATAGTTTTGCAAGCCAAAGGGGCTGATTCCTATAATCAAGCATAGTAGCTGGCAAGCCTAAGGAGTCTAAGAAAAGGCAATAAGTTTGTTCAAGGCAAATGGGAGCTGTTAATACAGGCAATTAAAAAGAAAATCAATCAAGAGATACTCATCCACAGGGAAACTGGAGACAGTGGTGCTCATAAAACTGCCACCTGTTAATACTTACATTCTTGCCATACATGAAAAGTCACACTGTGGCATTGCAACTGCGATGGGGAAAGGTGGAACCTCTTAGAGGTGAAAGCTTGAATCAATGTGTAGGTCCCTTGCTTACCACAGCAGGTACCTGCGGGCTGCGCCAGTTATGGTTCAAGATGTCATCAGTGTGCTGTGGAGGTCATGTCCCAGACTGCCCAGGGAGGTTGGGCTAAACACCACTGAGGTCCTGCAGAGCCACTTGGCTTGAATCTAGAGGAAGCCAACATATAGGTCAGGTTGGCCCTCACTGATGCCAAAGAGGATTTTTGCCTGGATGTCTCCAGGGAGCTTGAGTGGAGGCACTGCTGCCCAGCTTGAGCTGCGATGTCAGAATCCAGCCCTTTGCTAGTCTGGGGGAATGGAGGCTGGATGGCCTTACAAGACAAGCAAGCACAAATGGCTAACAAAGCAAGATAAATATGGGACATAAATATGTGATGGTGCAGGAGGCGGTACCATAAACTTGTTTTATTGCCACTTGTCTGCAAAGGCCAACATAACTCACTCCCTTCGCCTCGCCCTGTCATTCATGAATAACAAGATTGCCCAAACACATGCCAATAAAAACCTCCTCATGCCCTGCACCTGGGTAAGGAAATAAAGGAACAGGGAGTTTTAATAATGATCAATCAACTGCTCTCCATACCCTGAATATCTGATGTAGTGTTTACTGATTACCAATACAATCTGATCTTTATTGTTAGTTCCTACACAGCTGCTCTCTGACTTAGCCCCTATCTTAAAAGGTCTTCAGGAGCTCCTCCAGGAGGGATATGAGTACTGCTGAACCCAGCTCCTGCAGGCAGAGGTCCACAGTGTTTCCTAGGCAGCTCACAAGTGCAACCCATGCTCTGGGTTAAGCAGGTCTGGGAGAGTGCAGTCAGCTCAATGCTGTTACTCAAGCAAGCATCTTAGCAGCTGAATTAGTCTGTCCTGCCCCTCTGCAGGGTTAAGGTAGCTTTTGACTTGTTTTGGCTTGCAGCAAGATGTACAGGCATACTTGCAGAGCCAGGCTGGGCTCAGAGGCATGAACAAGTACTTGACCCAAGCCTCCAGTAGGAGCAGGGAGTCTGCCTTGTGGTTTTAGAGAGGCATATTGAATAGATAGCATCTAGTGCTTCGGGTACTGGCTCGGGTACTGAAGAGAGGTTAATATTCACTACCCTTTTTCTGAACATCAGCTTCTTCTCACCTGACCCAGAGGACCACGGTTTCAGGTGGTGTCCCCTTCCCTCCCTGCTGTGGCCAGCCACATCCCGACAGCCCGCTCCAGCCCCTGTGTAAGCCAACATCCACCAGGAAACGTGACAGGGAAGGCATGTGTGGGACTGAGTGTGCCAGAGCCAGAGGGCAGGGAGCCGGATCAGGCTTGTGGATATGCAAACCCACGGAGAGAGGTTTCTGCTGCCTGCGGTGGAGCTGTGCTGCCTGGGCCATTGCTCCGGCACACGGATGTGTGGGCATGCCAAGAGCCCACATCAACACAGCCTCTGCCTCCCGAGGGGAAAGCCACTTCAGAGAC
Organism: Coracopsis vasa; assembly: GCA_026283785.1. Lineage (NCBI taxonomy): Eukaryota > Metazoa > Chordata > Aves > Psittaciformes > Psittacidae > Coracopsis > Coracopsis vasa. The sequence goes on along the minus strand of JANHGB010052695.1, from coordinate 27,762 downwards.
GGGATGTCTCTTCCCCTGCACTCACAGCCTAAGCGCTGCCAAGCAGCCCTCATAGGAGGCAGTGCTGGGGTCATGCAGTCCCTGCCTCCTCCTCCCTGCTGAAGGGCAGAGGAAGAAAAAGACAGTGAAATGGGTAACATGGGTCAACAAAGAGAGACAGATCATTTTTCCAGAGTCCATGAGGGGAAATTGCTGTAACCTGGTCCACAGGACATCAACAGGCAGCAGGGTGCATGCTGGGTGATGCGCAGACAGAGAGCTGGTTCCCAGAGCTAATACTCTTCTGCTACAGACCAGTACTTCTGTGTCACGATGGTCACAGGCAAAAAGAAAGCAGACCATTCCTGTTGCCTTCCCATTACTGGGTGACAGCAGCATTTCCCCAGCTTGCACAAGCTGCATCACCAGATACCATCTCTGTGCTGCTCCATCTGGGCTGAGAGCTGGAAGCTGTAAATCAAAGCATCCAGTGGAAGTCATAAGAGGATAAAGCATCTTCTGTAAAATTTCTCTGACAAGTAGTCACAGCTGAGATATCACTTGATGAATGGCAGCAAAATCCCCCATGCAATGCAATGGATTCTCTGTGGCTATGGGAAGACTGAACTCTGTTGTGGCTGTCAGGGCTTTAGGACATCTGCCACTTCAGCAGGTACATGTGAGGATGTACCCAGCCTAAACCCTAGACCACTCACAGCAGGGGCAGCACAGGTAGCTTTGTCTCCCAGTTGCCTCCAGCTAAGGAGAGCTGACTTTGCCATTGAGCCATCAAGCACAGTTTTAGTCCCACTTTGGACACTTTGCTCTTCTCCACCTGCTGGTCCACATAAGTAAAGAAGAAATAGGTAATTGCCTCACCTATCCAGTGTGATTTCTCTAGAGCAGAGCCTACAAGCAGTGAGGCCCCTCAATGGGGCCTCAAAATGGTTTGATCTCTCTAGGTAGGTGTATAGCAAATCAGAGTAAGTGTTAAAATAGTGGAGACATACAGGGACCATGACGTGTACACCAGATGCCAGGACATGGGGCACTCACTTTATCAGATTATTTGCACTAGAACTGGAGCCAACACCAACACTGAGCTCTGTTGCTTCCCTGTCCCTCAGGATGTGCTGGTTCCCAGGGATGAGCTCAAGAGATACAGTAGAAAGCTCATGTGCTGATTAAAGCCAAGCACCCTAAGGGTTATTTTCAGGGTGGTGGGAATGTCCTTCATCTCCTGGGACAATATCCAGCCAAATCAGGATGTACGGCCACCCTGTAATAAATACTCATTCTCATTTATGGCATGATCATAAATATTGCAGCAGGAGCTGTAACAGAGAAAATAGTACCAGATATGGCTTGGGAAAAAAATTAATCCGGGCAGGGTTTCCCATTTCTCTTCAGTTTCCTGGAGATACTAGGAATTTCAACAGTTGAAGTACATCTCTACCATATCCTGGTACTCTGCATGCTGAGCATCAGTCCTAAGAATTATTTGGGCTGTAAGAACTGAGGTTGTCATGGGCAGCTTCCCAGAACTAGAGAATTGCAGTCCGAAACCACTTACAGCATCTCAAAAATAAAATACAGATGTCTAAACCCACTCAGCTGGATTAGAAGTTTCAAATGGAGTAGATACAATTTGGTTTCTACCTTGAAATTTTTCAAATGCAACATAAATTGTGGGTTTAGTCAAAGGTTTCTAGGGGAAATGTTGTGATTTTGTCAAAGGTTCCTGCTTTGGGGATTTTCTCTGTACTGAGCAGCACTCACTGGTGGTTCTTGCTGGCAAAAGGAATCAATACATATCAGAGTTCATTGCTCATGGCAAATAGTCTGGTTGGGTATCTGAGTCTACAGAGCTCGGGAAAGAGCAAAGCACAACCTTCCAAAAGCTACCGCAGCTCCAGACCTGTGCATCAAATGTGAATCTTGTCACAGGTAGAACTATGTTTGCAATGCTGCATTTTGGTCCATTTTTTAATCCCTCCAGCTTCCTGTGCCACACAGAACTCAGTATCCTGACCCTGAATCCTCCCTCTGGGGAACACCGGTGCCTGGCACTGCCTGGACAGAGGTCCCACTAGCAGCCTGTTCTCACCTAGGTGGAGCACCACGTCACCAAAACGCCCATGTTGTTTTTATCAGCCCCAAAGCAGAATTGCCTCATACATTGGGAAAGAAGATTCTAGAGAGGTAAATGAGTTCCATTTTTCAGCTCATGGCTTCAGTGCTCAGCAGATGTGTTTGATGAAAGACAAGGACTTATACGAAAACAATTGCTTCTCACTAAAAAAGACCTAATGTCATTTTGTGACTGTCTGTGGATGATGCATAATTTAAGCATGCTAGAAAACCAGTCTGGGCTGCACTAAGGGAGAAAAACGTACATTACAATTGAAGACTTTTCACCAATATCTCCCTTTTTGCAAGGCCCAGCCAAAGAACAGGAGAAGATCACTGTGTTATACAATACAGCCACACACCACTCAGAGTTTACACGCTATCATGATACTCTAGAGACAGCAAAAGGCTATAACAAGCGCTACTGCAAGACAACCCCATTCATTTCAGTGAGACTCTTCTCAAAGAAAGTGGAAAAAAATACAAAGATGCAGGAAGAAATACCCAGGCTAAGATAACTTTTGGATCAGATCCTATTTTAGGTTGTGTTTGCAGGAGCTCTTGGCTGCATTTAGATTCACCTATAGATGCATCAGCCAATATGGCACATGTCTTTCTGACTGTGGAAGAGCCATGTGTTGAAGAAAGTCTCAGCTACCCACGTAGAGGGTTTTATTGTCAGAGCAGCCAAAGCACACAGGAATGAAGGGAACAGTGTGCATTTGCTGCACGGTCTCTGTGTCCCTACAAGTGATCACCCCAAGAGATTCCCTTTGACAGGATTTGGATGAGGTCTTATTTTAGGTTCTGTTTGCTGGAGCAGAGATCTAGGCTGCACTGTTTGTGACACCCATACGCCCAGATGAGGGACCTTTTGAAGAGCAAGGAAATCACTATTTGAGTACCATGAGCTCAAAACAGTATCTAGAAGCTACAATGAGTTCCCAAGCCTCCTCATCTCTCTTCTTTCCCTCTTTTCCCAGATCAAAACAAACTACTTTGTGGAGGACTGAATTGGCCTTGTATTTCCACCCCTTAGTCTTCCACTCTCACTATACCTTTCCCTGCTTCAGGTACTGATCAATATGACAGCACATAATTTAAGTTAGGGCAAGGGTGACATTTCCTAAGCATTCAGACTTTCCAAGGTTTGATACAGATGACAAACCTCATCAGGATGAAGATCTAGGCTTTCTTGTGCATGACCTTAAACCTGTGCAGGTGGTTTTGAGAGCTACGTCACTATTTTCTAAGCTCATCTGAGGGCTGATACTTTTATACATACTTCAGCATATGGACTAACACCCTCTGGAGCCAAAAATAGCTCCTGCTGCAGAGCAGTAAGATCTGTGCAGCTGGGAGCGTAACAGACTCTGATCCTTGGCAGAGGGACACAGGGGTGAAATTGTTAGCAGGCACCAAGCAGGGGTTACAACACCTCGAGTCCTTGAATAGTTCCCACTGGTGTGACAGCCACCTCCTTTGTGAGCAGCAGGGTCTGCTCAAGGAGCCAAGATGAGTGAACATCTAAAACAGGGATCAGCCTATGCACTCAAGAGGATCTTAGCTGTGCTTCGTGGTGGGCGACACTGGGGAATTATATCCTTTTGACAGACATGGAGTTGGACCTGTAATCCAAAAGCTGTCACTGCTACAGAAACTGCTACACAGGCAAAAAACTCACGCAGCTGTTACCCTTTAGCACTTCGTCTTTATCTTCACAGTAACTTTCCTTCCTTCTAGTATAGATTTGATCAACACTGACAAGGAGCAGGATAGAGTCTAACAATGTCAGACAGTTGGAGAGATGCTCTGATGATGTTTAAAACCCTCAGTCCAGCTTTTTCTGGGTGGGTTGGTTTTGGTTTAATGCAAAGGACAGAGCCAAACCAAAGCAAATGGGAATTAAGAGACACCTGGAAATTTCCAAGCATCTTTACCTAAATCTGTATTTTTTCCAATGAAATTATATGCATTTAAAGTCTCCAGCCAAAGTGGGAAATGCCTCTTACCCTTTAACACCTTGCAAATGCAATCTCTGTCTCCGTGGGGCTTTTTGCCTGCCTAGAATCACATCAGCAACTTGAGTGGATGGAGCTACATTTAGATATCCCACTGTAGATGCAGCCCCAAGCCTTTCCAATGGCAGACAGATTGGCTTGTAAAAGTTAAGTCAAGTCACAGACTGGGTACCAAGGAGGGAGGGTGATTTTTTCCTTTTGGGTATGAAAAGTGTCCTGAGCTCTTTGATGGGAACTGTCTATCCTATGTTAGGTCAAAACCAATAATGAAGTCAAAAGGTTGTTGTGCTCAGAAGTGGTGACTGCAGTAACCAGCCTTGAAGACACCGCCGCCACCTCCCAGCTGGTGGAAGAGGTTATCAGAAATGGTCATCCCTGAAGTGCCCATTCAGCAGGATTTGTCTGAGCTGGGCATCTGAAAATGCTTTGGTGCTTTCCTTGGACTGTAGCCCCTACATAGAAGATCTAGGTTGGCACTACTCTACTGCATTTAGTATTATTTTGATGTTTGGCTACAGTCTGTTTCCAATAACTGCCCATGAAAGATGTGACCCTGATCATATGCTGGAGTTTTTTTGGTGTTGGCCAGTCCAAGGAGAATTAGGACTGGCCTTGGAAGCTCTGCTTTTTTTATCCCTCTTAACTGTTTTTGTGCCAGATAGCCTTGGTAAACTCACAAACACTTCTTCTGCCCCCATCTCATTCACAAGATGAAGATTGTAGTCCTCTGTCTTTCCAAGACATGTCCTCATTCAGTGCTGGGCTTCATTACTGTTGATATTTTTCGTGTGTTGTCAGGTAAAATGCTAAACACTACATCTTGGGTAAGGAAGGGACAAAGTGTGAGGACCCTGTTCTGCTTGGGTTTATAACCTCTCGCATAGTCAACAATTGGCGTAATTTAAATAAAAGAGGGGGTTGGAGGAGAATTCCAGCCTAATTACACATTACAATGGTGCTGTGCTGCTTCTGGGAGACCAGCCAGGCATCTGGAAAGAGGTTCAACTCCCAGCAGGGGGGAGCTGACAGAACAAAGGAGGGAAGGCTGGGGAGTAAGCGGTACAGAAAATACAACCGCAGGAGGGTGGCCCAGCTTCAACCAGGAAACAGCAATATTGCCAGCACCAGGCAGCACGGACATGGCAGCCACGTGGCCAATCTCAGAGGTAAATATGGGTCACAGCATTTGAACTCAGGTGCCTCGGACTGCCCCTTTAGCCTTCATTAAAGCCATGAACCAGGAGCACACACAGCTCATAGCTCAGCCTCTCACTTGTCATGGGCCACCTTGGAGGCCAATTCAAAGAGTCATCCCAACAGAAAGCTGAGGAGCTCTGCTCTGCTTCCTTCCCCATCAATGCACATTCTGTGGGAACAGGCCTTGTCTGCATCTTACTGACTTCCAGGATGTTGTTAAAATTATCTCCCAGTTTCTCCACATGGGACAGATCACCACTCCTTGCACAATTTCCCAGAGCAGAAGTGGGACTACAGGACCATCTTCTCCACATTTCCCCATATCCACAAGGCTTACCTGGCTGAGAGCAGCAGCTGGGAATGGTTAGTAGGCACTGAACTCATGTCTCTTGCAGACAAGGGGTGGTCTTCTCTTTCTTGGCTTACAAACCAGCAGAAAAGGGTGCCCTGGCAGTTGCTGTTTGAAAACACTGCTTAAGTGACTGTGAAGAGCCAGATGGACTTCAGCCCTGCAGACTCAAGTGCCCTATTTAGCCACAGAGTGAGGACTCAGTGAATGACTGCTGATTTTGTGTGCAGGCTGTCTCAGTATCCTTCAGCCCTGGTTTGGAGGACTCCATCCAGGCTGGATCTCCAGACCCATTCAGACCTGCCAACAGACTGCTGGAATAAGGTTGGGGAGCTGAACAGTGAGGAGCCAACCCATTTCACCAGCCTTCAGATGGCAACGATCCTTCCCAGCCCATGGGCCTGCGAACAGGAGAGGGGAAAGGCTCCAGATTTCATTCTTGCTGCTCCAAGTTATTCATATCACCCCCTGTTCCCCAGCATGAGGAAGGGCAACGTTCCCTTATAAGGCCAAGAAAAAGTGGAGCATATCTGCAATACATTCTCACATCTGTGCTCAGCCAAGCCTGGCCAGCACGTCCCTGTGAATGCAGAGGTCGCAACTGCCAAGAGTTGTGGAGCAAAATGCCTCCACCCTGCTGTGAAAAGGCAGGCAAGGGGGGATAAACAGATACGGGTGGAAACATTGCAGAATGGATCGCATTAAGCAACGCCGCACATGGGTTTATGGTATCTGAGCTGGGATGTTTTCCCGTGCTAGCCTGGAGCCCAGTGGGAAAAGGCAACTTGCAAATGTGAAAACAACAGTAAGAAAGTGCTGCAAGGCCAAGCCCTGGGTAAGAGACTAAAATGGGACATGTAGACCCCCAAGGGACCCAGGAGAAAATCGGTTCTGCTGACTAAGAAAAATAGGCACAGGTTTCCCTGATGAAATTCTCAAACACCTTCTTGCCTGATATAAACACCAAGGTTTTAAACTGTGGAGGCTTAGAAGAAATGAGAATTCGGACACGCTTTTCAGGGAAAAAGGAACAAGACCATTGAGAAGATCCTTCCAACAGATAGAATGGCTATAAGGAGGGATATGTTAACACATTTCTCTGATGATGGACAAATAAATGCCGTTTTGGAAGTTCTGAATATCAATACCTATGCCACCTTATGCAAAGACCATGACCCATCTGAAAGGTTGACAAGGCAGTGTTTATGTAATGACAAAGTTCCCAACCACATTGATTTTTCCATCTAGATATCACAGAATCATATCCTACTTTCAGAAAGGGGCCTGGGATAACAAAAAGTCAGTCTGTAGTCCTGAAGACATGGCATGTATTGCATCCACACAGTGAAACCCAAAGCAATGTGGCCACATCCAAACCAGGCTCAAGCACTGCAGAGGATCACGCTACCCCAGGCCAAACCAGTGCCAGGGTGAATGCCGGTGATGAAAATGTGCTTGGTTGTGACCTGCTGGGCTCAAAAAAGAGTCTTATCAAGACACAAGATGTCCTGATCAACCCTCCTAATACCTTGGCTCTGAGGCCAAAAGCCCTCAAGGCAATGGTGTAGGGAGGAGGCTATTAGGCACCAGATATCTTGGGTTTCCTTCCTTCCTGCCACCTCCAGCCCTATCAGATGATGCTCCATGCCCAAAGAGCAGGCAGGAATCAAAGGCTGCCAAGGTTGTGCTGGGGCTAAGGAAAAGGGCTGAGACGTGGAGGAGGCAGACACAACCTCATCCTGACTGCTCCAGATTTCTTTCTTCTGATGCACACTTGGATTCCATCTGGGATGAGAGAATGAAGAAGAATGATCTGTTGAAAGTCACTTGTAGCTGACTGAAAAGGAAGCACATAGTTACAGAACTTGACAATGCTCCTCACAAGCTCCCTCACCAACTCCATCCACAAGAAGCTATGGATGATCTGAAAACCAGAGACTTCCTGTGTCAAGCTCCATATTTGAGGACCTAAACAGAGGTACTTTTATTTTCAAATGTGCCAAGAAACTTTAGGGTTTTTTTCCCCCTAATGGCTTTTCTTTCTTCTTTAAAACTAGAACACTTAAAACTCCTTTAATACATAACTAGAGTTTGGGGATCATCCTGTTCCAAAACACAGCTTTACACGACAGAAAATCATCTAATTTTTGGGAGAGATCTTTTCTCCCGTACAGCAGTTTCTGCAAGACAGGCATCTTAAAAGTGTCTTGATTTACCAGTCTTTAAAAAATCCCAAAAATACCAGGCAGTAACCCATCCAATGTCACACAACACTCACAAAAAACCTCACTATCTCTATGTCCTAGAGACTGTGTGGCCTTAGGAAAACCTAAAGCCCTACTGTTGTGATGTGCTTTGATTTTCCCCTGAAGATTGTATGAAGAGACATTGCTGGCAGCATGCTTTGTGCCCCTCTCTAAGTCATCCCTGCTCTTGCTATAAAGATTTTGCCCCTTTCTGCCAGCTGTCTAGCAAAAACATCCTTGTCCAAACACGAGAAAAAACCTGCTTTCCCCACATTGAAACAGAGGTGATGGGATAAAGGTGCGCAAGAAAAGTTGGGCACCAGCTAACTGGGTGCTATTTAAGAGTAGATAATTAGGTGCAGCTGCAGTACTCACTGCTTTCATAGGTGCAATGGGAGACATGCTGACATTGCATACATGTCTCTTAACTCCATGCTCCTCGGTGGACAGCCTGTCTGGAAACAGCCTTACAGCCTCCCTTGAAGGGGCATAGAAGAAGGAAAGCAGACTCCAATACAGGAGACTACATCCAAGTCCCGAGAGTGAGCTGACAAGGGAAGGGAGCATCTGACTGCCTGTATACCATCACTGCTGTGCAACTTGGATATCCAAGCCATTGTTCAGACACCACGTATGGAGCACTTGGATATAACAGTGAATAAAAAGGATCTTTTACTCACAGTGTTATGATGTTTCTGTGCAGTGCAGGTCAGGAATCCTGTGATCTCCACCTCCAGATAGTGGCTGGGATACAGCCAACAGCACTTAACAACCTTCTTATGAAAAGAACACTAGGGAGGGAATTGCCTTTATTAAATGGACATAGACAAGGTGGTTTCCCAGCCTCTGGCAGCTTTCTTACCTGGTCTGCCTCCTCTTTGGTGATGGGCTGACCATCATCTGCATCACTGAGTTTGATGTACTCACTGCACACTCTGCTGCTGCACCCACTGGGGTGGTGAGTACAAAATCTGTCCCCTCTCCCTTCACAGGCTCCCACCTCACACTTTTAAACTGGACTTCCCCAGATTCCATTAATTTTATTATAGTTAGAGAGGATCCTAGCAATGCCATTTTGACACATCTGTGTTACAGTGAATGAGCAAAACCAATGGCGCATCTCAGCACTAAGGTCCTTTGAGTTATCCTCTGAAAATCTACCAGATCCTGAAGTGGAAACACCCCCTGTTTTGTACACGAAAGCATGATTTAATTACCCTGTGGGAGGCTCTGGAACTCCTGCAGGGATGAAGCTGCCTTCAGCTGAGTGCATTGCAAACACATAGAGAGACAGGTTCCCCGCTTAAAAGACCTTCACCCAACCTTCTGTAGCTGATGGGGTGGAGAAAACCCCTGCAAAAGTAGGGTGGAAGCGCCCTCTTGTGTCCCCGGAGGAGGACAAGTAGGTTTGTTATCCGAAAATAGCCGGGTACATGCTCTTCCAGACCATTTTGTACCAGTAGGAAACACCATCGGTACTTAAAGGGCGGAAGATGGGGAACAAGGAGTTCTTCCAGTGGGACACCATGGTCCCGGGAGAAGCTCCATCTCTTGCTGTAAACGCAGTGGGAAAGATCATGCAGAGGCAGCATGGAAACGTGCTACAACACTGTTAGGAAACCCAGCACAGAGCCATGTCCTCAGGCAGAGAGCCATGGGGAGGAAAATGCCAGATGGAGAAAAGCGGTGAGGGGGTTTGTGAAAATAAACTGCACAGAAAGTTAAAATGAAGTGGAGTATTTCTTTTAAAAGTCATATTTTTGCCTTATAAGTGCTTTTCAGAATAGGACGTGGTTGAGAGACTGGCTTAGAGCATCTTCCAAGAGAGCTTTTACCCCCTGAGCAAGCAAAAGTGCTTCAGTGCTTCCCACTCCCCAGATGTTTTCCCTCAGCTTGGCATAGTGCTCCTCTGAGGATGAGAACAGCAGTGTATGGCACTGATGGCAGCCAGCCATGGAAAAGGGCTCTGACTGAGGTGCCTTGTCACCAGACACAGATGCCTTTGCAAGCAGGACCCTTGAGCCTAAATAGAGGAGCCATCTCTCAGGCTCTGTCCCCTTTGCTCACTCAGCTGTGGTTGGGATGCTCCAGGGAGAGCAGGTGGTGGATGCAGGTCTCCATGTACAGGCAGCAGCAAGCTGTAAGCAGATCATTCAAGACAATCCCCACAGGAAAACAAACTATTTGGAATAGAGCTGTTTGAAGCAATAATTCAACAGCCCCTAAACCCATCACCTTCAATGGACTGCCTTCTTTGTGTGGACAAACTCCTCCAGCACACTTTGGGGGTACCCTTGGCCATTTCACAGTAGACCCTCTGAAGTCAGCAAAGCAGTGAACCTCAGACCTTCAGGGTAACGGGACTACAGCAGCCCATACGGAGGAAAAATACTCATCATGTAAAACACATGCAAACTGCATGACAAACACCATGTTCAGAGTATTTACATTGGAAGATGTGAAGATGAGACAGAGAATAGGGTTGTAAAGAGAGAAATGAAGTTCAGAAATGTAAAGAGGTCACAAGCGAGGAGAGGGAGGAACAGAGCAGGGATTTGAGCCTCTGCAGCTGAGGGTTCATTCACACAACATCTGTCCAGAGGTAATCTTGGGGTTGCCGTACAGATAGCAACAGTATCTGGTTGAGTGGACAGCAGCATCACCAAACCTACTGCCTTTGTAATCTGTGCTTGCTGACTCCTTTCCATCGACAGCCTGCAGTTCCCACAGGGCTTTGTCTTGTCAGAGGCATGTTAAGCTCCTGAGGGCACATACTGTACTGTGCCTGATGACACTCTTCCATATGTCCCAACGTTGCTGTAGGCAGATGACTGCTCTCCTGGTGGGGACGTCCCCAGGGATCCATGCATTTGACAGCTGGGGGATGCACACAGGCAGTCACTGAATCCTTTACTACATCATTTCTCATGGCTGGAGAACACTTCATGGATTTTGAGTAAACGGTGGCATCACAGGCTGTGAGGTTTTTCCTCTGCATAAGCCAGATCTACTTCTTGACAGAAGTCACATCAAGCTGGCAATGTGAAGAACTTCAAGATAAATACATAGGGCTTGGGAATACAGTTCCTCAGTGAGGATTTGCAGGCACCGAAGTATAATAAAACTCATACCCAGACCATTCATTTATAACCTGCAAGCCTGTGCAGCCCATTGCAAAGAAACAGCACATATCTGTACCTTTCATATACTGGTATATGATCTGGAACCTCTAACTAGGCGCGGTGGGAAAAAAAAGCTGTTTTTAAGACTAACAACAGCAGTTTGAAGTCCTGACACATGTGAGACTGATGCAATTCTGCCCCATTCCCAGTCCTCTATCCCAAAACCCTTTCCCTGCTCCTAACCACACACCAGGAGGGAACAGCCCAGGGCCCAAGAGGAGGCGATGACAACTGCCAAGCACCGCAGCCAGCTGGAGAGAGGCTGAAGATGGAGCAGGGCTGTCTGGGCTGGGCCCTGGGGACCTGCCCCACCACCCCCCCCAGCACCCTTGGGTCCTTGTGCAGCCGTCATGCTCCAGATACACTCAGGGTCAGACCCCCCACTGAAGGCGATGGAACAACACATTTTCCTCTGCTGAGAATCAGGAGATGAGCAAAGCTGGGCTTGCCACTTGTATACACAGCATGGGTTTCAGCAGCAGTGCGGTGATGCAGGGCTTGAGCTGCTTCTTGGCTCACTCTGCTGAGCCTGACGCAGGGAGCATATCTGCTTCAAGGCTCGCTGTTGGGGCTGGCCGGCAGCAGTGCCTGTCAGCCAGCTCACCCAGAGCTGCTCTGCAGTGGCCTCTTTCCTCTGAGTCAACACTTTCAGGTACACGAGTTCCCAGTGCCAATTGCTTCTAGTGCAGGTACCGAGAAAACAGACACCCTAGTGGTCACCAGACCTTTGCACATCTTTTGAACACCACAAAAATACACTGCAAACCGTGTGCAAAGGAGCATATGTCAGGAAGGAGAGGGTAGAGATGCTATGAGACTGCTGCTGCCTTTCCCCTTCCTTTAGCATCGATCAGGGAAGTGTCATGTCTCCAGATCATTAAAAAAGAAGGGGTGAAGCAGAAGCTTTTGCCCCATGTTATGGCTGCACCCAGCTCTGCTGTATAGATGTTTGCAAACTATGTAGTTTGCAGACACATGCACAGAGCCCCACGGTGTCTTATGCACAGCCAGGAAACATTTCCTCCTCACAATAAATGCATTTTTGCTGGTTTTAATTTTCAGGGCTTCCGGGAAGGAGATACTTCTCAATGAGAAACTGAAGCCTGAACAATCTGTGCGTTTTGCTGGGTGGAAAAAGGATGGAAGAAACATTGATCTCGGAACATTTACCTAAAACCATCTCAGGCCATCACCCCCTTTCACAGGAAAATGAAAAACAAGACCAGACCAAAGGGACATGGCAACCCTCCATGATCAGAATAAGATGGTTTATACAGTAAAGATTGGAAAGAAAAGGTCTTCCCTTGAGATAAAGCAGTGCATGGGACAAGGAGAGGGTTCAGGGTGAGGAGAGTCCCACAGCTTTTAAATGCATGGGCTTATTCATATTCAAACATTAAATGTACCTCTAGTTGTCCCACTTCCTTCCTTCCTTCCTTCCTTCCTGAAGAGCACATTTGTGGTTTGGCATACTGAAGTGAAACCAGAGCCCCATGGGCAAGAGGAATACGGGCAGGCCAGTGTGAGTATACACATGAGCTCCCCCCCCAGCACATGCCAATGCCATGGAACCTCATTAAAATGGACCAAGCGATGTGCCAGCTGTAAATGCAAAGACAGGTCTTTTTAAATAAGCCCCATTAGTTCCACATGTGCTTTTGATAGATAATTTTTTGGTTACGTAACATGAAACTAATAATTATGGAAATGACTGTGAGGATCCAGATACTCGCCACAAGAAAAAGGTGGAGAACACAGGAAAAGCAATTCCAGAGAATCTGCAGGGATTTTGTCTTCCCCTAATGCACCCATCCTTAGTAAACTGCTAGTTCAGAGTCTTACCCAGCAGACCAAAGGAAAGGAATGAGCTCTGCCAGCATCAGCTCCCTGGAGCTGTACAGTGCCTTCAGCTATAGGATTAAACATTTGCTATGCAGCCACACACAACCCTGAGGCTGCAGAGGCAAACAGCTCTCCTTATCCCCAAAACAGTGGGGAGAACATGCTGGAGAGAGTGCAAAATCTGGCTCTTTCCTGTGGTGCTTGTAGCTGTAAATTCACTGACAGGAGACCAAATCTGGAGTAGATGCGCATCATAGCCAGTGTTTTTCAGAAGACTTATGCATCAATCTGTTTATAACAAATAACAGATCTCTATTCGCACCCAAACTGATTTATTCTCTCCCATGATCGCTCACACCCTGCACCCTCCCACCATCCCCACACACAGCCGTCTGACAAGCAGGGCACAAATATGTGTGCAGCAAAGGGATGCAGGCTGGGCACATGAGGGGAAAGAAACAGGAATGTGCATGATTTTAATAGGAATACAGCTATCAAAACAGCATTATACAAGTGCCAAAAAGAGAAGGAGAAAAAAATAGAGGTGGTTATGTAAACCGCTGTCCCTGTTTGCTCAGCACAAATCTCGTATGGGCTTAGGTCAGTCCACTTGACACAGCTAGAAATAATTGCCTGTGTTAACCATTAGTAGCTCTGAGTTCGAAGTTCCCCACTAGCTGCTTCTGTCCCCTGCCTGTACTCCCTCTGCCTGTCACACATGCTGCATACTGCCTAGACAATATGCAGGCAGCATTGCCTGCCTCTGCCCATGTCCATGCTGGAGAGCTCAGCACCTCAGCAGGGGGTGAGACACCAAACCACAGCTTCTAGCCTGGATTCCCCTGGATGCTCTGCCCTGGCCAAACCCCGGTGTCATCACAGGGTGTCTGACCATAGCAAACAAAAGCAAGAAGCAGACCTTATTCCTAGTGTGGTGGTCAGGAGATGTCCCGAGTAGGCAATAAAACTTCATAGTGCCTGGAGTAAAACTTCATCCCTTTACCCCGGAGAAGGCCTGCATTGCAATCGCACGACAGGACGGTGGATGGCTCTGACAAGTAAAGTTGTGCGTAGCTCTAACCATTTCTCTCTCTGTTTACGGGGATTCACCTCTTCCTCTCAACTCACAGAACCTGCTCAGCATGAGCAATTCATTCCCATCTTCCCACAGATGCTTGCCAACAGGGCAAACCCACTACACTGCTAATAGTGAAGACTGAAATCACTGAGCTGAGCAAGGCCCTCAGCAGAGACAGTAGCTGAAGAACCAGCCTAAGACACTGTAATCCTGGCAAAAACAGTTTCAAGACACACTGTATCTAGTCAGTGTGCCTTAAAGCTATGCAGAGAATTGTTTCATGCAGCCTTGTTATGGAAAGAGGAGCTGGATAGCAGTAGTTCCAGACATAATTCACGGGCCTTTCAGCAGCCTCTATTACTCACTATTGGATGGACTGCAATGTTAATTGTTTCATTCTGTCAGCCAAATCCTTCTTTTGTAAATTAATAACTAGCAAGGATGCAGCCCAGTTTCAGAGCCCTGTTAGCCCATGCAACTGAAATCCTTCTAGCCTCCATCAGATTTGTCTCTTGATAGTCCAGCAGCTACTAAAGTCACTGATATTTTCCCACTATGATGCAGGGCATCCTGCACAACCCTCCAAGAACTGACTTTTGTTCAGTGAGGAACATCCAGCAGGTCAGGGAGACTCTGCAAGCACAGGAGAAGGGTGAAGGGTTCAAGTTGGGCACAAATCTGAGTATGTACAAAGCCAGGGCTCTACAAAGCTGCACTGCTGCAATGAACACAACTGACAGCATAAGAAGAGTTTACAATATGAAATCAGACTCACTGTGCTCACAAGACAAAGAATTAAAATCATTAATGCTTCTCGGTTGCTTAAATGCTGGTGTAAAAGCTTGATAAAGAGGTTTTATTTCAGTAAGAGCTGAATCAGAACACATGGAGAAACACATGGAGAAGTGCAAGCTATTATTCCATAAAGTAATGACAGGGACACTCAGTTTGTTTATCCAGATCTGTTCTTTGCCCTAACTCACTCGCTCCTTGTCCCAAAGGTTTCTTGCTTAGTTTAGGAATTTCTGGGTAAATCATTTTCCAGTTTTTGATGTCAAACACAACCCTTCTTGTTCATTATAAACCAACATACTGACATCTGCTCTTATTTGTGCAAGGCTTTGTTGTTTGGTCAACTTTCACGGAACAAATCTCCAGAAAGAGCTTCATAGAAACCCAGTTCTTAGGGTTAGGTGTAAAAGCAGATCTTTTTGTGGCCATGATGCTTTTTGAGAGGGCTAAGAGGTTACCTTTACCAAACTCTGACTTTAATCAGACTTAGTTGTTTCCTAAATTGGATCCCCTCAGGCAGTCCTGCCCTCTGTTGCCCTAGTAGTGAAGTATTTCAATTCATCTTGTCTGGACCCTGCCTTCCTTAAGTCCTTTCATTTCTGCCAGGAGGAGCAGTGAAGTCCCTTGAGCTGTAAACATCCCAGAGGGATGCTCTGTTCTGCAGGTCATGCATCCCCAGCAAAACCACAAGCACAGGGGACTATTGGCTGAGCTAGAAAAACTCACTGGTTTGGAGGATGAAGATATTACTTGTGCCAGAAACATCCATTTTAAAATCCCCATGCAGAAGAGATCATTTCCATTCCACCTGAGACAAGATGGGGAGGTGGATTCCAGCAGATTTCCACCTAAATCAGGATCTAGCTTTGGGCCTAGATGGCTGTCAGTGCCTCAGCTGGGATCTGAACCTACCCGGTGTTTTTATAGGGGAGAATGAGACCTCAATAATGGCTGACAGGGGCAGGGAGAAGGCTTCATCTCCTCCACTCTTCCATGCCAACTCTCTCTCACACACCATCCCCATTTGCACATCAGCTTTTAATATTTAATTGCAGCTTTGCCAAGGGACTTTGCCTCCTGTGCTGTAAAGAAGGGGAAGAGGAAGGAGTCAGAAGCGTGGTACTGAAAAGCCCCAAGGAGACTATCAAATGGCAGATCTCGGGTGGAGGAAAGCACTCTAGCATGTAAGTGATTTTACATAAAAACCCTCCCAGATCACAGAAGATGGAATGAATTAATATCAGAAAAATCCTTAGCAACTGGGGGATGCTGTGCTGGTTGTGGGAACTGTTCAGGGTGGGCTGACAAGAGCATTTCCATCAACTGCCTGTACTGTATTTAAGGAAAAAGGGGGATATAAATGGAAAATCAGGAAACACTTCCCTTGTAACAGGCTCATTCTGCCACAAACTAAATCCCTCGAGGACTTTTCACCTGGAATTGTTTAATGTTAGACAGGGTGGCAAAAATGGGAAGCAATCCCTAGACTGTGGGAGGTGGGAGCCTGTGATCTAACAAATCTGCCTCTTCTCTAACATCATGGGAAATGACCTGGAAAACAAAATAAAGGGAATTTCTAAAGCAACTAGTAACAAATATATCTCCTTCCCTCTGGTCTTAATTTCAGCTCTCTTAAAGGCATGGGAGTGGAGGCAGAGATTCACAAATTGCTGAATGACACCCACACCCCCAGAAAATCTGCCCCTTTTGACTGCACCTGGAAGGGGATGAGTGGACAAGTGGAGGCCTAATAGTCAGGCCAGTGCAATAGAAATTGCTTATGAAACATATTTTGCAAGCAACATGGCTTTTAAAAAGGAGTACTTTCAAAATCTTAAGTACAAGTATCTAACAATCCTGTAGTTCGAATGTCTGTGTCAGTAATTAAAGAGCAATTACATATAACTTATAGGTCCCTAGAGCTCTGTTTAAGTTCAGAAAATGAACCCCAGATGACCTAATGTACTTCCAAGTGTCAAATCAGTCATTGCAAATCCAGTGCCTGAGACTTCTGCTGTGCATTTCTGACGGCTGGAAAACAAGAACATTTTTGGCAGAAGAGCCCAAGAGGTGCTTAATTCTCCAGTTACTGCCTGAATTCAGATCTGGTTTGGGTCTGTGCGACATTGGAAACAGAAGAAAATTTTAACCAGTGACACACATACAAAATTTTCATCAAATCATTTTTAAGTTATTTAAAGCTCGAGTTCATCTGGGTTTTATTCCCTCCCTGTTACAGAGATGAACTGAGCAATCTAAAAGAATGAAAATAGTGGTAGGCAAAGGTGGAAAAGACCCATTCCCTCCATTAGGAGCAATTTAATTTAAATTATGTCTTCTTTAACCCTGTTTTATTTTTTCAAAAGTGAATTTACATGATGAGGTTTGCAGATGTATCAGTGAAGACAGCATTTGTTCCACAGCCTTTTATTAATGCACAGATCCCATGGGTGGAGATGAATGCAATAATTGTTGGCCTCTTTTCCCTGGATCTTCACATCCAGCACCATAACCTTTGCTCTCTCGCTTTGATGCCAGCAGACAGAGAACATGGAAAAAGCTGAGAAGCTGAGGCCAGCTCAGTCCTTGCCTTTTCTGTGCCATTCTCCAAGGAGCAATCCAGAGCACAGAGCAGTTCTGCTGAGAAAATCTGTGTCCGTCTCTGAACTGGTTGCCAGGTAGGCGGTTTATCTACGGTTGCAGCTCACCTTAGATCTGGGGGGTTCCAGGATAGATTTTCCTTTTCCCACCTCCATGAAAAAAAGCAATCACACTCAGATAATGTCTTTCCCAAGCACAGTGTCCCAGCATGTCAGGTCTGAAGATGGAGGCAAGTACTTTCCTGCTGTAACTGCTCTTAGCTGTTATATATTACCAATGCGTTACTAAGTCTTGGAAGACAAATCCTGACTTAAAAGCCTGACGCACTCAACAAACTTCCCCAAATACAATGACACGGAAGAATTTGCCCTCGACCCTAATGACTGGAGCATTCCCAGATAGATAACTAATGCTTTTAATCTTGATAGCCTGTAAGGTGCCACAAGGGAAACAAGCAAATGCTGGAGAGATAAGCTAATAGGGAAAGAAAGAGGAGTATGGGCATCTCAATCCCTCCTGGTTTCTCTCAACTGTCTCTAACCAAAATGCTCCAGGGAGAGCCACATTTCAGCCCAAGCCCTTTAAGGGCTAATTTCTCTTCTGGCTACAACCCATAACTGAGATCAGACCACAGCATTGCCTAGAGTGAGACAAATAAGGTTAGGCACAGAACCTGAAGTGCATCTTCCTCAACATAAGAGTGACAGAGCAGCTGTCAAGACAGTCTCTTGAACTTCCCCTTGGGACAGTTTAGTTCTGAATATCCCAAACTTGGTCAGTTTTCACCGTAAATAGTCATCTATCTGACAGGGTCTTTGGAGAAAGCTGAAAGTGCACTCCCCACAGCAAGGAAGAGGAGGGAGGTGGTTTCTTCTACAAAGGTCTCACTCATCGCTGGTGTTATATTAGGTCAGATACTGACTTGATCAATCCCCTTACATTAGGTTAAAGCTGAATAAATAAACAATGCGTGACTTTCTGGAAAGCCTGACTCCAGCTGCAAGCCATGTATCAGCAAAGTGCAATAATACACCACATTCAGCCAATACAACCCCCAGCACATCCTCTACCAGTGGGAAGAGGGGCGCTTTGGGAACATGTCTCCATGGAGCTTGGGAGGAGAGAGGCCATGCTGGATCTAGCAGCACTGAAATGAACTTATCCATTAGACCTCAATCCAGTCTGCTTGGGGGTGGGGAGGTTCACATGGTCTCACTCTTCAAGATTGCATTTGACGTCTATTGGATTTGGTATTTTCTAGAGAGTAGGGGAAGGTAGAAAGAGCCTGTCTGCTATATGGAAAAATACATTCAGACTAAGAAGGGATTAAGGTGACATCTCCTGTCTTCTCTGCAGGTACCAGAGCATCCTGGACTGTGAAAGCAACATGTCTAAGCAGGAACATCCCAAGGTGAGAGCCAGAGGCTCAAAGCGGGTGGGACAGAGCATGTCCTAACAACATAATGCTCCAGTTCTTGGCAGAAACCTAGGATTTTTTTCAATATATGATGCTGTTCTGGGGACATCTCAGGGTAGGTCATATCCAACCCCCTTTTAGTATGTACAGACGGACTGACACATATAAGATGCTCCAGGATGGGATGGAAGCTTCATATATAACATTCAGATTGGCCTGGAGTGAATAAATTGAAGGGATGGACACAAATGAAAGACCATCAAGAGGTGTAAGTCCTGGCAAATGATTTAGTACTGGTTAGAAAGCAAGGGAAGGATCCAGACTGAGGTAAAGACACACAAAGTCATCAAGGCACCCAGACAAACACACTGGGCTGACAGACATAACACTGAGGCATCTCTGCCCTCCTCCATCAGCAGCTGGAGGTTTTCGAGGTTACTCCATGTATCTCAAATGACACTAAGCATCTACCAAAGAACATAGAAATTACATAGAAACAAAGAACAAAGAAATTACTTAGTGTAATTTCTGTTATCTTACCCTAGAGTGCAGAAATCACTTTCTTGGTGCTTTTGACAGCGATGGGGCTTAGACATCAAGTTCACAAGTAGATTTTTCTCACAATTGCATTTAAATGTCTACATTTCAGCATCTCAAACTGAATTCCCCCTTAACAAGAAGCTGTGACTACTGTTCTCACATTATGACAAAAGTGCATCTCCCCCCTACCAGTGTCCTTTATAGCATATTTTGATTGCAGACTCATTGGTAGAAGGTGCAGTTCTTGGCTCTGTGTTTGCACGTTGGGTCCTGCTTCGTAATAAGGGCCTTTAACAACCTGGAATAGCAAAGATAAAATCACACAGTGGAAGCCAGATGTTCTGGACTTCATCCAATTTCTTTGCTGAAGACGGGGTTGATTCCCACTGACCAGAGAAAGCTGAATTGCACCTCATTACAAAAAGACAGAATCTGAAAAAATTTGTTTTCAGTCCATTTTTTTAAGAAGCTGGAGGTTTCCTATGAAATTACAGAGATTGGGATTTCCTGACTGTTTGGAAACACAATTTTCTAGAGGAAGAGGATGGAGAAGGGGATAAAACAATGATCTAGGAGGGAAGATAACCATTGGTCATATTTTTACTACTCCAAGGTTTTCCTGCATGACCACGGACAAATCAGGAAGTTGCACTGGAAATAGGCAAGACAGAAACTTCTTCCACACTTCAAAAAGGGCTGGAATTTAGATGTGCCCCTGACATTTTCTCCAGAGAACATAGAGCAGAAAGAGACGGGACACTCTTTGGTCCCCAAAAGTTAGAAGGTCAACAGATGTAATGCTTGGATAGAAAAGCAGGAAAAAAAGATTTCAGAAGATATGTTACTGAAGTTAGCTTTGAGTCTATTGTGATGTTTGTTTCTTCTTTTTAGCTCATGGAGAGAAGACATCTATCACAAATTAATGTCAGTCCAATGGGGAAGAATTATGCCTTTTCTCAAAGCCATCCCAGTGATATGTGCTCAAGCAAGTCCATGGAAGATCTTCCCTTCCCTAACATCAGTGCCCCAACAAGAAATCTCAAAGGACTCCTAACCATCTTTGACACTCCTAAAGCCACTCCACGGTGTAAGAGTCTACATTCTGCTTCACTGAACACACCATCTCCCAATGGCATTTTGAGGAAGAGGGAGGCTGATGCCAGAATCATGACAACAATCCAGCCCCTGAGTATAGACACCAAAGCCCGTAAAGACCCATCCTTCCCTTCCTCTCTTCAGAGCATCCAGAGGAAGGCACAAAGGAGTCCTGTCACCACCAAATGGAAGGAGTCTACTGCAAAGGTTAGTAGGTGCTCTTCTTAGAAAGCTCCTGGATGTTTGTTTAATTTGGGTGTCCAGAGTCGTCCTTATAAACACTTGTGCTTCATGGTGGTACTTCATCATTCACTGACACAAATCCTTGGGCATGGGGGCTGCCCTGTGGAAGCCTGACTTTCTATGGAGGCAAGGAGGAGCAGATGAAGCACTGTCCTTGGGGAGAACAGAGCAAACCCAAGGCTGGGTCAGGTCTACAGGAGAAAAAGTCCAAACCACACAGAATACTTGGAGGCAACTTCAGGGCCTCTGGTGCAGGCGCCTTCCCTGCACTGGGGCTTTGTGCAGTTATTCTCCTCTATTTATGGGCATTTACCTGTTTCCCCACTGTCGTTCCCACACAGGAAGGGAAGATGTCCCGCCACAAGCAGGAGATCATCTCCTCGGTGCTGGATACAGCTGATGACTCAACCACGGGCAAAAGCTGTGAGTTGGATTTATTTTGGTTACCACTCGTCATTGCTATTCTACCGCTGGCTCTGTAGGTGCAACTGGGAAGAGTTTACTTGGTCCTTGCACAAGTTGTGTTTCCCATGTAGTCCCATAGCAGAGACTGATAATTCTGGCCGGGGATGGTGTGGGTACTGCCAAGTCTGGCCATGCAGGAGTGTGGCCGAGGACAGGAGGGAGCACAGAAAGCAGACGACCCCAAGGCTGCAGCCTTCCAGACCTGATCAGTTCCATTGTATGGAGCTGGCAAATCCCAGCACAGCTGGGATCTGGGCCAGTGATGAGTCCACAGAGCCATGCTGACTCTCCCTATGCTATTATCCCAGCATTTTAAAATAGCTAGTATTAAATACCAAGGCAAAAGCACATCCATGTTTAGTTTGGGATAAGTAACATCTCCCTGCACCTCAGCCCTGAGGATAGGAAGAAGGAGAGGTTCCTTTCTACCTAGCTAAGGAGTCTTGGCTGGGCTCCTTTTGAATTTGGCAGCAGTGATGTATTAGACACAGTCATCCTTGGCTTAAGATACAGCATGTAAGTGATCCCTAACACTATGATATCATCGGGACAAAAGCAGGTAAAGGATATTTCAGGGCAACAGGCATCTGTGAAGAGTGAGAGATCCAAACTGAAGCTTTGCATGGGAAAGGGTTGAATTTTACCAAACTTTGCTGTTTGATTTGGAGCAGGAAGAAACAGCTCTCAAAAAAAGCCTATAATGACTGGATTTGAGACCAGTGGACCCTCTTGCCTTCTTTGGGCCTGGATCAGGAATCCAGGGACCCCATATTCCATCTATCTACGATTTGTTCCCTTCCTTGTCTCTTACATAAGAAGGGAAATAATTTAAAAAAGTAAACCACATGCTGCCTGGATTTGGGACACTGTATTTAGTTACCCAACTGCATGGGAGAGAAGTGTCTTACGTGAGCACACAGACAAATGAAGAAGCTGAAGTTTCCACAGCACTGCTGTGATTTTATTTTAATGTCAATGCATGTGAAGTCACCATGCTATCTTGCTAGACACGATCACGGTATTAGCTGCAGTGTGCCTTTTACAGCGCGAGGAACATCTTTTCCTCTGGCTGACAAATGATGAATCATGATCTATTTTAGAGCCTTACACCACTCTCCAGCCCCTGACTCAAAGGCCTTGTAATAGGAAACACTTCATGTTGTCTCTTTCGCTGCTTCTTTTGGTAGGGCTATGTTTTGTGTGATGTGGTGTCCTCTGGGAAGGCAATTGCAGCTAGGGAGCTGGAAGTATGACAGCTACCTCTGATGTAGGCGCTGGATTTGCTCAGAGACAGGAGTTGTAATGCTTCCTAAAAAAGTCCAGGAATCAGCTGTCCCATATCTCTTCTGGGACAAGACATGTCTCGGATTATACCTTCACTTTTCTTGGTCATTCCCAGGGAGCGAGAGATGCATTAGTGCTCCACAAGCTCCAGCAGTGACCAGGCCAGGTCTTCTAAAGGACCCTTCTCACCATCACCCACAGCCCTTCCTCAAGGCTGATGAGGGGACACCTACCCAATACAGTGACCTGAGATGGGGAACGCAGTCTCTAATGTTTTAAAGGCACACAATGTTGTAAGGTTAAGCACAGAGCATGTTCTCAGGTGTTGAATGCTGTGATATGGAGGATAACAGCTTGGCAGTGTTCAAGGCAGCTCTACCGACTGATATTTGGCTTACCAGTGAACACGTCCATGCAACAGTTCAGACCAGAATAACTACACATGAAGTCAAAACACTGGTTGCTGTACCTCTTTCCAGACATGGCATCGTCACCTCTGAGTCACTGCTGGAGTCCTGAGCATTGCTTAAATAGGAAGGCTGCTAGAGCCCTTAGATAAGCCCATTCCCAGGCAGCTAAACCAGCGGGGCTACATCCCCAGCCATGCTGACAATACCAAATGATCTAGAGGAAGCTGCCAACAAAGACATTATCAAGTCGCAAATTAAAGAGGTTCAAGTGGCTATAGTTCGCAATAATGAGATTAAACTGAGCACTGGAAGACTTACACTGTAGAGCAAAATAGTTCCAAGGAAGGAAGATGACAAATCAAGGAACCATTTTTCCCAAAGGGAAATAGTTGAAA